>APFE031648756.1:38412-226519 GCA_000404065.3 Pinus taeda | reverse complement strand
ACCTGTGTCTCATCCACTGCAATACATTCATGCTCCATTCTTTCATGACCGCCACCCTGAACCCTGTATCATCAGATCGTTTTCACCTCCAAAATCATTTGCTCTATTCCGTGTCATAGATGTGGGATTCATTAAGGCCCTCCTACGATGGGTCACTTCTTGTCGACATGAGCTCATTATCCAAGAAGTTGACTTAGGAACAACCCCTTTCAGTACTTTGAAGCTTGCATGCCTCAATGATAAGTTTCTCACTTTTGGCGACATGTTTACATCAATGACCTTCGACTGGAATATTTTGTGTCGTGTTCGACGCCAAGTCCCTTTTTTACACCACGTGAATTATACTGTAGTACCTTAAGGATCATTGACATTATTGGTGACTCCTCTCGCGCTTATTAATAGCTTACATCATTGGCTAGTAATCAGGCGATGTATTTCCATGTTCGACTCCAGAACATTTTTCACATGGATCGACTTGTACTCCGAGTGAAGATGGAACGAGTTTTGAAGACCTTGGATCTAGTTTCATGCATCCATGTCGCGATATATTCAAGAATATAAAGACATCAAATGTACATCATTGTTGAACAAATGATCATCCAAATCAAAGGATGATGACTTCGCCAGAATCATCAGTCTACTACACAGATGGTTGTCTGTCCTATGTATATGAAAGTGAATTTATAAAGCTGAGCATGGGAATGCCCGCCTCAGCTAGATCATGAAAAATATTATGAAGATAATGTATTGTATTGTATCTTATTATAGGTCACCTCCGAGCTCGAAAGAAATTTGGATCCTCATGCTAAAGCATTTCACCCGACATCAAAAGATTAAGGACCTCATGCTTTAGGGGGCAACTATTATAGACATTTTGGGGCACTGCACCCCAATCATAAATGTCCATAAACTGAGGGCTCCTAAGTCCCTAAAAGTGTTGCTTCACTACTTAAAGGAACAAGGTCAGCTGATTACATCATCTCCCAGAAGTTATCCACAGAAAAATGCTCAGAAATGGTCAAAACTGGACCATATTGAATGCCCAGTGCAGAGGGTGCGATGCATACTAGATGGCCCCTCTGTAGGGTGTGATGGGTGAGAATGGACAAATGGCAGGGATAGTTTGCGAGGTGGAATATCATAGAATCTTCCAGAAACTTCCCCTATGACACTTGCCTCTCTGATTTCGACCAGGGATGAGTAAGAGATCATTAATCTCCAAGTTGCATCAAGAACTATCAGAGAGAGGACACTAATCAAAATCCCAAAAGCTGACTCACCCCCTACAATCATATATATATGGATCCCTCATCACAGAGATCCAGAGGCTAGAATCTTGTATCTTATAGAGAAGTGCTATTGGTTTTCTGGTGTAACTTCATGTTAGAAAATTATATATTACGGAGCAATGGAACACATAAAATATTGCAGAAATATAAACACAGAAAACACACAAAACAAGAGAGACACAGATATACGTGCTTCACCTAATTTGGGCTACGTCCACCTCGAACAGCCAGTCCTTCCTTTTTATTATCGAACAAAATGGAGAGACACATCCTACAGCAAAGCCACTGTAATATCCTCTATTTTCTCTCACAGTCTCACCTGTCTCTTTCTCTCTCACACGGAATACACATCTATATCGCCGCCTCAAATAAAATGCCCTCATACAAAGAGAGGGGTTGCCTTCTAGGGAAAAAAACCCTAAACTAAACATAAGTTCTACCGTTAGATCATCCGCCTAATGAACGGCTCAGATTGACTAGAAATTACTATACTTTTACAAGGCAAATTTACATCTGTTTTTAGCTTCGGGGGCGCTGCCCTCGAGCCCCCGCCGGGGGACCGCTGGCCCCCGGACCCCCCGCGCCCCCCCCGCGTGGAGGGGTGTACAAAACTTCCTAGGGTATACATCCGGCTGAAACAAAGACCTCTGAACAATCATGCTCCACACACAACAAGGATGACCATTTTCATGCTCTCAGACAAGTTGGATCGAGCCATATCAGTGCACTCGGATGTAATGAAGGCAAGAATTCACTTTAGCAAGGGCTCAACACTCAGCGCAAAGACACCGACACGGACAACCAAGATTGGCATAAGCTTGTCACCTTCAACCATCACAAGCATGTCAAAGAGTTGGTCTCACCACAATGGTCCAAGTGTCAGCGATGTCTTGCATGGCTTGCTCAAGCCATTTTGTCTCACATGGGCACATGTCCATTGTAATGTAACATCTTATCAAGTGGAAGTCCAAGTGTCGATAGTTGAATGTAACATTCATACAATATTTGAAGAGTCATGAGGGTAGATGATCAATCTCAAAGGGGAATGTTAAGGGTGACGCTACCCTTCACTATAAATAGTACCTCATAACTCATTATAGAGGCTTATTGTTAGCAATTCTTCAATAGTAGTATCTTAGAGAAAGCTTCAATAGTATTGTAACATGCATTGGCTTCTCTATTGTGTATAGCTAGTATATCGCTTTAGAGGAGTAGGTGGTTGTGGCTGTAACATTCCGCTATCATAACTAGTGGTTGGACATGGATGTATTGTATGACTAGAGCTTACACTTCTTAATATAATAGAGCCAACACGTTTTCATGCATACATTGTTATTGTAGTTACACTATTCTGGTTACTTTAGCAATGTATGTTATTTAACTTATGCATTTGCATATGAACTATTTTGTATGAAATTGTATGAATCTTGTTGTAGACGTGTTGTTTGTTTAATCATAACTTTGGATTGCTCATTATCTTTCTTTCCAGCTTGTGATATATCTTTGCTCGTGTTCTCCCTTTCAAGCCAAGTACTATTATAGGGTTCCAAGGGGCACACTGACCTCACACTCAATGTGTTAGAACCTCTCATGCACCTTCGTTGACTTACTTCAGCTGTCACACCCTTGCTACCAATAGGGACATCTTACTTGCCTTTGCGAGAAATTGTGGTCAAGGGATTATCATACGACCCACTTCTGGGACTCCTATAACAAACAGTTTAAGGTCTAATTATGACTTCTTATTGGGGAGATCCTGTGACATGTTTGTGGGTCCAACACCATCAACATAAGTATGCACACTTTTGTGCATTATCTCACCCATTTAAAGCCAATAAAATTTCTACTGCATTTATGGAAATAATTCAAAAGCTACATGTAAACCCAAAGACTATTGTAAGCAACAGAGATCCCATTTTCACTAGAAATTTTAGGACATAATTATTTTCTTGTCTGGGTACTCAATTAGCTCATAGCTCATCTTATCATCCTCAATCTTACAGGAAAACTAAGATAGTGAACTTGAATGTTGGGAACGATATCTTCGTTTCTTTGTGTTTAATAAAAAAACACAATGGGTGAAGTGGTTACCGATGGTATAATTAACACTTCCTTCTGTACCACAAAAAAATACCACATTTATGGCAGTTTACAGATATCATCCAGTGTCCATCACCTTATTTTTAAGAGAAAATTCTAAGGTCCAAGCAATGGAATATCACATCAAGAATCAACAACATGTTCTCCAACTCTTAAAGGATAACTTGACTCTAGCGCATAAAAGAATAAAACAATAGGCAGGTCAACATTACAGTGAAACAAGTTTTTATGTAGGTGATTGCATATTTTTACGACTATACCCGTAAAAACAAATGTCCCTCGAGCAATCTAAGAAGGATAATAAATTATCACCCAAGTACTATGGTCCTTATAAGGTGTTGTGAAATATTGGTACTATGGAATATAAATTGGAGTTGATTGTTACTTCTTGATTACACCGAGTTTTCCATGTTTCATGCTTAAAGTAGGTTATAGGTGACAAGCTTCTAGTTAAAACAATATTTCTTGAACTCGACGAGGAAGGAAAAATCATATTGGAGCCTGAAGTAGTCAACAAACAAGAACTAGATAGCTACAAAATCGGTCAATCTAAGAGTATCTCATTACGTGGAAGAACTTGCCTACTGAGGATTACACATGGGAGGGTGATTATTTGATACAGAAGAATCCAGAACTACTCAAGCATTGAGGAAAACATTTTTTTGAAGGACGGGCCATATTAGGTTCCTATAATACTAGCATAGCCCCAATTTTGCTATTTTTGTGCCCCATGTAGCCCGCTATCATTATTTTTGTGCCCCATATAAGTCCATTATTGTTATTGTTGTTCCCTTACATTATTATTGTTATGTAGGCCTTGACTATATTGTGACTGTTTAGACTCCTATATATACCAAGGACGTATACTAATTGTATCATCCAAGTATTGTTCATTTATGTGATGTAAAAGGAGGTTTCCCCATTAAAGAGGCTTATTTTCAAGTTGTTGATCTATATTTTCTTTTGTTTTGTGATTTGGTTACATAACACTTAAGAAAATTTCATGCAGAATATGCAATGGAGCTTGGTGAGAGAAATTCCCTCCTGTATTGAGATATTTTGTGGGGGACTAGATGTTCTACTTTAATCGACCAACCATTGCAAAAAAGAGCCATGAATTAGGGAGTACACTTTGATTGATATCGAAAGGATGACGATAAGAATGAAGGAATAACATTAGGCATACAAATTATCATGAAAGTTCAAAATAAGCATGTTTAAGTGATATAATAAATGAGTGGAAGTGGATAAAGTATGTGAGTAATTAGAGAGCCTACATTGGTTTGATCATATTTGATGATAAAAAGATAGTTATTCTCTATGCTAAAGGATTATTTGAATAAATGAAACAATACAAACAAGCTTAAACATGAGTTTATGTTTTAAAAAAATACAGTTGTCCCTTATGAGATATTATGAATGAGTTTATGTTATATATATATTATATATATATATATATATATTATATATATATATATATATATATATTATATATATATATATAATATATATATATTATATATATGTATATATATATATATTCATTGATCAGTCACTTATGACCTTATATGAATGGCTTTAGAGATATGCTAATAATCCTCAATTCCCTTAAGAAAAAAGGGAAAAAGGTTTCCAAAAACATAGCTCAATCATTGCTCACTAATGAGCACCATTATTGTAGCAAGAATGTTGCAACTCATGGGGTACCAACTTTAATTCATCAACTAGGGGTTCGTACAAACTTGGAGGTGACAGTGTTGTATACACAAATAGATGCAATGGCCCCACTCTTTTGTCACTGTTGAGGTGGGTGATAGACCACTGGGGTTTCTCAAACTAGCCTTCTATTGATTTATAAGAAGTTTGATTAACAATTTTAGAAAGGAGAATTTTGCCCTATTTGAGAAAATTGAAATGGTGTCTACTGCAGTAAAGAAAGACTAAAATAGATGCTTAAAACAAACAACTCATCTAATTATTTTTTAAGGTAACTTCCTTCAGAATAATTATAAGCTAACACACATGAAACCCTAGCTAACCTAAGGATGCAATTTAATCTAATCAAATACTTAACATCTGTGCATATGAATAAGCATATCAACCCTTTTCTTTTTGTCCTTTTTCTTGTGAAAACATGAATGCCAATCCTTCTTGATTGTATGGCAGGTCGGGGTGTCAAGAGCGATGGTTGTGATGGGTTAGATGACTTGGGAGGAAAGCAGGGGTCTTCTCCTATATTACGTGATGCATTTCTCACAAATCCGGCTTAAAACAGGGCACTATAGGTCATCCTACAAGATGTCTACATGATGTCCTATTTCACCTACTGGATCACCTGCTTTCATACAGGAATAGGCCGAAATCATAAGGAGTGATTTGGACAGTGGTATGGGGCTTAGGAAATGTGAGTGAGGGAAGGAATAAGGCAAGGAAGTGGTTACGAATCCCTCAAAACTCAAACCAAAGTTCTATGATGGTTGGATTTTCTCAACAAGCATGGCAAGTTGTCCTTGTGAAATCATAACTCGGATTATGGAGTAGTGCCTTTTGGTAATAATGGATGGGTAATGTTAGGTTGAGGCTGCTAATATCAGGTCTTCCTTCCTATTGAAACTCCTGCAATATACACATCATTGTTGGTAGTTACCCATAAATCATGTCAAAACAAGATCTGAGGTTTACATCAACATAGGAAAGCAGAATTTCATTGTTTATTTACCTAGTTCATGCATGGAAATGCCTGTAGTTTATTGTGAAAACACCATGAAATCTAATAAAAAGCTAAATATATCAGAAATGGCACCTGCAACCTATCTTTGAAAACTGAAAGATGTTAACCTAGCTAGTAGAAAAACCATAAATTTCATAAGAAACTAGAATTCTAACTTTTTGAGTTGAATGAGGGTTTTTCCTCAAACCATGGTTCTTGAAGGGAGGAATGAGGTAAGATCCACTTGTTATCAACCTTTTTTGTGTTTCCTTAACTCTCTAAAGCTACCGTTAAAGATGTACACAAATGGAAGGAAACTAATCAAAATCAACAATTCTTGTAATGTAACAATGCCAAAATCAATTCAACAGGTAATCTATGAAATAACCTAAGCATACAAGTACAGTAAGAGGAGCCTCTGATGCTAGTTGGGCTCTAACCCAAGATATTCAACCCTCTGAGTCAACTCAGTGCTGGATCAAGGGAATGCTCATTTCATTAACATATCAAAAAATTACATAACAATGTTTTGTCACAATCCTTCAACTCGAAAGTGTTTAGCTATCTTCTATAAAAAAATTGAATGAGGCTCTAGGCCTTCTTATTTATACAACTGAAGTTTCCACCAATTTCCTTAAATATAGGGAGGCTTGGCTCCCCATCTCAAGATAAATTGTTTCTTAACTATCACTGGCTCGGGTGCCAATGATCCTCATGACTCGGCTACCTTCAACTCCAAGAAAGTGTGATTTTATTAAGGGATCTTCGAACGACTGAGGATTTAATGAGGAAGATCCATCTCCTATAATATCTCCTTCTTGTCTCATTCAAGTTCATTCATCTTAATTAGCCATAATTTTCCATAATTTGCTCCCAAAAATCTGCAATCAATGCACATTAGACCATTGGACATAACCTCTTGATTTTACTCATCTCATTAAGAAAAATATAATTAAAACATGTAAGGAATTATGAGAAGAGTTTATTTTAATAAGCTTGGAGGTGTATTAAGGTCCATATATTTACCCAATGATGAACCTCATCATCACCCCTAATTGAAAGTGTTGCTCATCCTCTAAGCAACTCAATCTATGTCCATGTCCTTATTTCTCTAGTGGTGTTCCTAACATGACATGCTTCTACTGTAGTCTCTTATTCCTGAGAATAAAATATTGCCTTCCTCTCTGTCTCTTCCAACTGTTTTCTTTATTCTTCTTCTTTCCTTCCTTGCAACATTCCCAAAAGAAATCTTGGACTGAGCCTCAAGCCAATCCAATTGACTTTGAGTCTTTATAGTGCCTGCTTATACATTGGGGTTCTATTTAGTGTCTCTCTCATTCTGTCAGGAGAATGACATTCTTTGACTTTTAGGTTGTAAGACAAAGTGTTCCATCTCCTTTGGCAGGCTTGCTGGCTATCAGTTCCTAGCAATTTGAACATGTATTCAAAGTGTCTGACTACCTATTCTTGTACAGCAAGGTCCCTTGGTGCAAGCCTGGGGTCATTTTCAATGAGGTTTTGTGTGTTGATGGCAGCCATTGGGTTAGCTTGTTCTACTATGATCATAATGGGTTATGCCTCTTCTTTTGATATTACATCTTTTATACACGTAACTCTTACCTCCTCATGATTCATCCATGATGCTAGCACCATCAATTGCAAGTCCCCTAGCTTGGGATTTGGGCCCCACACATTTAAATTTGTCAAGGCCAACTTGTGTAGGTAAAACTTTGATATTTTTTCTCTATCTTCCAAGGTGCTTTGATCACAAAGATAAATGAATTGTCTATAGTCTTGGAAGGGAATAGTTGCTCTTTGTGCTAGGGTCTTTATTTGGAATTGTAACCATTGTTCCTTGAGGTACAAGGCATAAGTCTTTGATGGCATCCTACATTGAATTTCCTCCATGGACAAACTGGCCATAGTTGCCAATTGGATTTCCCTTTCCTGTAGCTACCTCCTTAGCCATCTATTCTCAACCTCTAGCTAAGATTTCATCTTTTCTTGTTTGTCTCTTATGCTACTCCGTTCTCTTACTATCTCCTGCAATTTCTCTTCAATGTGTCCTATATTGTCTACCCCTTTTGATTTGGTGATTTTCATCCACCTGTGTGTGCTTTCCCTTTGTTTTTCAAGTTCAAAGAATATGGGAATGGAAAACTTCTATGGTATCACCCTTCCTCCTTCAATGAACCTGTAGTAAGAACTCAGGTTTGGCTGTGGGCTAGGTTCTTCTAGTTCTTGGTCTTCTTCCTTGGTTTCTTATTGAGTGATACCTTCCTCGTCGCTTTTCTATGTTTCTTGTTGAGTGATACCTTCCTAGCCCCTTTTCTGTGTTTCATGTAGGTTTGACAGAGTTTCATGTAAGATGGCCTCTTCTTCCTATAGATCTGTCTATGTCTCTTGTAGGAGACCTTTTCTCTTTGATGAGGTTGACCTTGTGACAAGCCTCCTAACATAGGTAACTGGAGACATGGGAGAAGCTTGTTTTGATGATCCTTCTCCTTCATTTTTATTTAGAAGGGCTACCTTCTTTTATTGCTTCAGTGAATCCTCAATGACAATTGGAATTTCGGTGGGGGTTTGAGGTCTCCCTTGTCTAATCCTAGTTCTCTTTCTTGTCCTGAAGTACAGTGGGGATTGTCTTTGTCTCTTCCCCTTTGATTTGACAAGTGTACTTAGGGTAGTAAGAACAACTACTGTCTCTTTCTCTGTAGGCTCTGGGGATACCCTTGGTGATCCATCTTCCTCTCTGTCTTGAGATGTAGACCTATTTTCATCCTTCTATCATGTTATCTCTTTTCCATTCTCATCCTCATGCTCTTCTTTTCCCCCCACTTCCTCTTCTTTTTCTTTCTCAATTTATTCACCATGTTAATTTGTTTCTTCTTTTGTTTCCTCCTCTGTATCTTCCTCATTTTCCTCCTCTCTTTCTTGTTCAATATCTTCCTCTATTTCTTCTCCTTTTTCCTCTTCTATTTCTTCTTCTCCCTCACTAGCAGTATGGCTTCTGTTATATTCAAAAGCTTGAATTTCTCCTTCTGCCTGCCTGTCTGTAAATGTTGTCCATGTAATAGGGAGCCTTAAGTTTTCTATAAAATCTTCAAGGATGATTTTGATCAACCCATGATGGGCTAGCTACTGATGTTTTCCCTCTTGTACTTTTGTTCTCATGTCTACCATTGATTGTAGAAGAAAATAGGGTATACTCAATCTTTTTTGAGGAGGTTTGTTCTCTCCAAATCTCAGTTCTTGGAGGAGTCTGAAGTGGTATCCATACGCTACATTGTATCTCCCTTCACATGAAATGTATTTAATGAGGTGGTAGCTAGCTTCATTCCAAGGGTATGGAATGCTCTCCCTCCTAACCCCATTTTTGTTGTCCATTGGCTCTTCTCCTTCCAAAAAGAAGCTTCTCTTTGCAAGGTTGTCATTACCCTTGTCTTCTTTTCAGCATGGTAACCCTAAAGGGAGTGTAGTGGTTCTGCTTATAACTTAAGGGGTAATTGCTACTAATAACCCCTTCACCATAGCTGTGGCACTGGTCCTGGTAACGACTATGAGTAAGAAGAAAAATTCCCTCGCCACATCATCATTGTATCCTCTCATCCTCTCAAAGAACCCCATCCATTGGTCCCTTGTGAAAATTTCCACTACATGGGGATGCTAGTGGATCCTTGATATGTTTGTGGGTTCTCTCTTGTTTAAACCTCCTATCATCTTTCCATGGTAATTGTAGAGAATTTTCTGGATACACTTCAAGAATTATGGTAGGTGAGGGATTTTTGAATGATAACTCTTAGTGACATGCAATATAATTCTCCTATCCTGAGATGCATTGTACTTTCCTAATCAAATAGAGGATTTCATTTTTTCAAATGGAAAATATGGAAGGTATAGCTCCTACCTTAGTTTGCTACACTTTGGCGAGGATAACCCTTGATTTCACCTCCCTAGTGCCCATTGAAAGCTCTATAGGTTGATTCCTGTGTCCTATAAGCTTCCTGTAGGTTTCCTTCCCTGTAGATGATGATTGTATCCTGTAGGTGTTGCTTAAGGAAGGTCGAGAGAAACCTCTTCATTCGATGAATTCTCAAAGTTTATTTTTCTCTCTTTGTATGGGAATTAGTGTTTTATTTCAATATATTGATGATCATGTGGGGTGGTTTTCTAGATTTCTAAGTACGAGCACCTCCTTTTAGACCATTCGTGTTATGGGTGAAACCACCCTAGGGATTTGGGATGAGAACCCCAATAGAGCAAAGGGAAAACCTCAACAAGAAATGCTTAAACAATCATCAAAATTCCTTATTCTACTAAATCCCATAGGAGTGTCCTTACCTGATGTCCTTCGTTTGGGTAGATCCCACAGGGTGCAAAACCTCAGCTTCTCCCAATTTTCTTGAAACCTGAAAATTATTCAAATGGAACATACACAACAGTAGAAACACAAAGGATATAGATGATGTTAACTTTAAATCATATAAATGAATGACCAATTTTACATCAATATAAGATTCATAAATTAATCACAACATAACTTTGATGCATAAACACATTTCATATTAGAAACATAACAACATTCCTTTTTATTTAAGTAAGCTATAGATAAGGTGGAGAAATATGACCCGAGTCCTTCTCCGACTCGAAGCGGAACCATCTTCCCGATCCATCCTTTCCTGACCTTCAATAATCTTCGTCCATCACCAACACAAGGATATCTCAAGCAAGATGGGGGATATCTATAATTAAGGAAAAACGGTTTCCTAAAGCTTTGGGGAGTGCAGGAGGCACATGGATTCTTGAGACTTGATCAGGGATATTCTCACTATAGTATCAATATCTCATACTTTCTCCCTTAAGGCCTTCCCATGGAGGTTTATTTATACCTCTCCAAGCTAGTTTTTTTAGTTGGGAAACAGTTGGGCCACGGGCAATAAGAGGTGAGTGACAAGTAAAACCCGTGAACTCTGCCCGAAATTAAGGAATTTGTTTTTTTTTTTTTCTAACATAGTTGGATATATGTTAACCAGCATGTACATGCTTTTATCATAGGGAAAGGTAGTGTATAGGGAATAAAACACTATCTTTTATATTTTGGACCAAGTCTGGAAGGAAGGCTTGCCCTAGGCCATAATCAAAGCATAAAATCTTCCAAGAGTGGTAAATGGTGCTATAACAGTTGGTCCTACTAGCAGTCCATCATTCCACCTCACCTCATAATCATCTCCCACTCCTTTCCTCTGTAACTTAACCATTTTTGGCTTTATTCCTTTTTTCTCCTGATTTGACTTTTGCCACATGTGGAGCCGTCTAACTATTTTCTTCTCGTCGACTAGCCGAAGGTGGCCAAGTTAACTGGCCACCTTTACTTATAAAATTAACTCTTACGTAATCCTACTATTTTGATCTAATGAGAGAGCACATGAAATATGACATACCTATGGTTAAGGTCCTTCATTGATGATGCATGCTAGAGAGTGGTGCCTCTTTCTTATGTTTTTTCTGCATACTTTTCTGTGTATTTTCCTCTTTTGATGCTTGTTTCTTTTAATGAGTAGGTGTTGGACATTGTTGCTGGTGATATTCTTACTACTGCTAAGCTCTGGAGAAGCTTCTTCATCGTTGGAGTCCTTGTTCTGAAGATGGCTGCAAACTGTGTGGTTTCATTTGTGGGATAGGCTGCTACAGGAATTCCTATAGGATACCTACAAGATGTACTGTAGTTTCCTCTCCCTTAAACTTTCATACTTTTTCTCAAATATGAAGCATAAGGGATGTTGAAATGAGTGGAGAAGGGTTGTAGGGAATGGAAGGTGAAAGATGTTGCCTCTGACTATGGTTCCTCTCTCCCTCTTTCCATATTTTCTCTCTCTCTCTCTCTCTCTCTCTCTCTCTCTCTTTTCTTTTTTGTAATCTCTAAATTTTTTTTAATTGATTTCTTTGGTGGCTGCAGGGGTGACATGGTGATGAACTGAATGGCTATGGTGTGGTGGAGTATAGAGTTTTTCATCCAAACACTAGCTTGTGTCATCACCTTGCTCTTGGAATGCCTTTCTTGTGATTTTCAAGGTCATTGTAATTCCTACAGGAAACTCCTATACTATTACAAGGAATCCTGTAGAAAACATAGAGTTTGTGTGAGATGAGCTGGAGAGGTTTATAAATCGAAGACTAGGCGAATAGTGGACGACATGATTTGGGTGGATTAAAAAATGTCTCTTGTAGGTCCTTCTATCCTTCTCATGTTGTGTTTATCCTCCTCTTATTGACCTGAAAAATAGAATTTCCATCTTTTGTATCTTTTCTTTGTTTTTTTTTCTTTTTTTTTTGTAAAACAACTAGCCTGCCTCCAGGGAGGTTTTCATCCTAGTTGCCTACCCTAGGTGCCTCAAAAGAGGTTTTCTCCCAAATATCTTTTTGCTTTTCCTCTTGGTTTTTTAAACACCTTTGGGCCACCTCAAGCGGTTTTCAACCCAATAGTGGGACTCGGGTGCCTCATGGAGGTTTTCACTTGAGTCTCTTTATTTTATTTTTGTTTTTTGTTTTTTCTTTCCTTTTTTCTTATTCAAGGACTTGGTCGGATGGAAGCTAAGAGTTTCTCCACCACAATCATTGTCTTCCTGATGCCATTGATGAATTCTTTCTTTCAAAAGGGCTTCTTGTAGATGTTTAATCTATACCCATTGACAAGCAAATGGATAGCCTATGCATTAGTGGTTCTTATCTGCACAATGCCATTATCATGACACTTTTCTATTACATAAGGCCCTAACCATCTAGTTCTTAACTTGCCTTTAAAATCCTTGTTCTTGGAATCATACAACAAAGACCAATCACCTTCTTGAAGTTGTTTTTCTTTTATATTCTTGTCATGTCATATTTGCCTCTGAACTTGAGTCACTTCTATGTGTAGGATGGCCTGCATCCTAAATTCATCTAACTCAATAAGCTGGAGCAATATTTCTTATTTTTCCCTAGCGATATCCAAATCCAGTTGTGCTACCATCCTTAAGGTGTTGTATCCAAATTCAATGGACAACATGGCTTTCTTCCCATAGACAAACTCATAAGGGGTGAAGCCAATCATGGTCTTCCAAGTGGTATTGTAGGTCCAAATGGCCTCAACTAATCTGTCTGCCCAATCCTTTCTACTATTGCTAATCACCTTTTTCAGAATGCCTTCCAGTGCTCTGTTGGTTACCTCGACTTGCCCATTAGCCTGTGGTTGGTAAGGAGTGGATGTTTTGTGCTTTATCTTGTGCTGGCTTAACAAATTTCTAATCATGTGAGATGAAAAATGATTGCCTTGGTCAGTGACCAATTCTCTAGGGTACCCAAACTTATAAAACACATTTTCCCTTAAGAATTTAGCCACCTTTTCTTTTGTTGCTACTTTGATGGCTTTGGTTTCAACATATTTGGTTAAGTAGTCAGTGCACACAATGATGTACTACTTCTGTTTGGATGGAGGATCAATGGGCCCGATGAAATCCATGCCCCACTTGTCAAATGGCTCGAAAGTCACTTGAGGTTGTAGAGGAATCTAATCCCTTGGGGCAGGTTTCCCCATCCTTTGGAACCGATCACACTAACTCGTATACCTCCTCACATCTTGGTGATGAGTGGGCTAATAATAACCAGCTTGTAGTACCTTGAATGTTGTTCTTTTGGCTGAAAAGTGACCTCCACAAGGCCCATCATGACAGGAAATAAGGATGTCGAAGACTTCCTCCTCCCTGGCACATATTCTAAGAATTTGATCCAGACATAGCTTGAATAGATTTCCCCAATCTAGTTGAATGGGTTGCTCTTTCTTATGATCCTTCTCTTTTCCTTGGAGGACAAGTTTCGTGGAAACTGTGTAGACTCCAAGTAGTTTTCTATGTCATCAAACCATGGAGACAGGACTGAAATGGAAAAAAAATGTTCATCTAGTAACTGATCATCAACCATTCATTCCTCCCCTACAGGAAAAGTCAGACTGGATAGTAAATCTGCAATAACATTCTCCTTTCCACACTTATCAGTAATAGTTAAATCAAACTATTGCAATAAAAGTAACCATATAATGATCCAGGAATTTACATCAGGTTTATTCATCAAGTATTGAATTGCAGCATCATCATTATGTACAAATGTCTAGTAACCAGTAATGTAATGCCTAAATTTATTCAATGAATGCACAACAACTAGGAGACCTTTTTCAGTCACTATTTATTTTAGTCTGGCTTTCGACAGATTCTTACTGATGAAGTAAATGGCATAAGGTAGCTTGTCATATATCTAGCCTAGAGTTGCTCCTATAGCTTTGTGAGAGGCATCATCATGTATATGAAAAGGAAGAGCCCAATTTGGGCCTCGAAGAATAGGTGCAGTAGTCAACTTGTCCTTTAGGGTGTCCAAGGCTTCTTGACAGCTTTCTGACCATAAAAAATCAGAGTCTTTGGCCAATAACCCAAATAAAGGAGAAGCTAACTTTTTGAAATCTTTTATAAATCTCCTATAATATCTAGATAAACCTAAAAAACTTTTGACATCCCTCTATTTTTGTGGAGTTGGGACCCTTTTGATGATGGCTATCTTATTTGGGTCTACCTGCAATCCTTCTGAGGATATTGAGTGGCCTAGAAGAGTCACTGCAGACATCAAGAACTCAAATTTTTTGAGACTACGGGATAAGTTCATTTCAATGCATTTGTTCAGCACCTTATCTACGTTAGAGAGAGCGTCCTGGAAATCACACCCATAGGGTGTAAAGTCATCCATATAAATTTCTACTGCATGATGGACTAGCTCTACAAAGATACTCAAGACTACCCTCTCGAAAGTGGCAGGGGCATTACATACAGGAAGGACCCTATAAGAGAAAGTACCCCAACGACAAGTGAAGGTGGTTGTTTCCTAGTCTTCTGGGCTAATCTAGATTTCATTGTACATGCTGAACCCATTTACGAAAGAGAAAACCTTTTCCCTGCCAGGCCACCTAACACTTGGTCAATGAAAGGTAAAGGGAAATAGTCCTTCTTTGTTGCTTTGTTTAATTCTCTGTAACCAACAAAAATCCTCCGCTTTCCATTTCTCTTTGGAACCAACACTAAAGGAGACACCTACTCCCTATTCGAGATAGGTAGATGAATCCTGCATCCAACAGCTTCTGAAACTCTTCTTTAACTATATCCTTGAGAGTTCGATTCATTCTCCTTAGGGGTTGTAAGACTAGCTCGCAACCTTCTTTGATATAAATATGGTGATTACACACCGAGTGGTGCCATATCCTTATATTTCCAAACAAAGGCATCCAAATGTTGTCTTAGCATATTACATAACTCTTCTTCTTGGTGTCCAAAAAGAGAGGGGTTGATTTTTAGTGTTCTTTCAGGGCTAAAATCTACTATATTGACATGAGTAGGGTTTGAATCAGCTAAGTATAGATCAATTTGATGGTTGTTCTTGGTTTCCTTCACTACTTCCTCTAGAGACAAGGTGTTGGGAGTTGAATTTTGAAATATGTGTTCAATCAAATCTACATCAAGCTATCCTCCTCCCATGGAAGTTTCTAGGGTGCATATTTGGGAGGATTAGACTTCATCTTCTTCCTCCTCTTCTAGCCATAAAGGTAAATCATGTTCTAAAGATGGCTGAGTAGGAGTGTACAAGACCAACTGCCTGGATAGATGCCCATTATTGATAGTCATGTTTCTAGCTCTACAGCTGATGTAGGCATCAGTATTGGCTAACCAAGGCCTCCCATTTATGAGAGGATAACCATTAAATTTGGTCTTAGGCTGGAGAAATAAGAAGTCTGCAAGGTATTCCGACGAGTCAATGGAGAGCATCACATCCTCAACAATCCCCTCAGGGGTTACAATGGATCAGTCAGCAAGCTACAAGACTGTCATGGTCTTTCGTAATGAACCCTAGAGATTTAGCTTGAGCATGGTATCCTTAGTCATTACATTAATGGCAACCCCAAGATCAATAAAGGTATGTGGGAAAATGGTGCCATTGATGTGTACATCTACTACAGGGCTTCCAAGGTCTAAATACTTTGTGAAAATTACCTATCCCAGCATTAAGTCAGAAAACTCTCCAATGACATTAATGGTGGGGGTGTCTCTTTTTTGCCTCCCCGGATGTTTGAAACTGTTCTCTTTAATCAATTTGTTGTAAATAAGGACATCCTTAATAGCTTGGATAAGTGGGATTTTGACACATGGATGTTTCAATTCACCCAGAAGTTCATTCTCTTCAATGGTAGGATGGACTGGATGAACTAATCTTTCAGGAAAGGGTTGTGGATTCACTTTAGGCATACTTTCCTCTCTTTCTTCCGCACTCTCCATAGGTGGAGATGGAGGTTGATTATCTGAGAGAACTCTCCCAGATCTAAGGTTGATTTCCTAATTTTCCACAACATAAGTAGGGTAGGATGTTTCTCCATTATAGACTTGTTGTTCCTGTCTATTGTTTGGGTTCAGGTTTGGTTGGGCAGGAATTTGATTTGTTTAGGTGGAGCAAGGTGTAAAAGTTGTGGTTGAGTAGGAGGTGAAGGCAATAAAGCTGGAGCATTGTTGTATGGGAGCCTCCACCCCTGGGGTGATGCATTCCATTGAGGTTGTGGAGGTGTATATGGTTGAAATGGCTGGTTGGTTGGTTGGGAATGGTATTGAGGTGAAAAAGACCAGGGAGAAGGTGTATACCAGGATGGATGAGCAGGGGGGCCCCAAGAGAGAATGGATGTGTTCTGGTTAGGGTTGTAATATGCATAAGACGACCCTTGCATGCCCTGCTGGTATGGTCAAGGCCCATGACGCCTCCCTTGATTTATGTAGCAGAGCTATTTAGTCACCCCTTTAGTTCCATGATACACATCTTTTAGTCCAGGAAGAGAAGGGTTTTTATCTGTGGAGTTTTTTTCTTCAAAGACTGAGCAGATTTTTATAAGGTTTAATGAACATTCATTCTCAGGGTGCCTCCTTGTATATCTAGTGTAGAAGATGACCAATGCTCTCTATGCTTCCCCCTGCTTCCTCTTGATTTGCATAGTGTCCATTTGTAGGTAAAGGGTTTTCAACATTTAACCCTTAAAATATTCAACCATATTTCCAATTTCACTTTTATAGATGTATTGGAAGAGGATGAGCTCGCCACTATTTGACTACCCCTACCCTTTTTCCTAGCTTCCCTAGAATGGTTCTTAAAGATGGTCTTGATATCTTCATAGGGTAGTTGTTAGATGTCCCTTCCTGATAACAGGTATAGGGTATCCAGGAGATCTTCTCTGATCCCCCTAGGTATGACTAGCTTAAGTGACTCAGGATCAAGTGTGCACCTGGCCTTTTTATAGCTAAGCTGGAAGCTTTCCTCATAACCTCTAAGGATTCATCATGCCCCAAGGTCATTCTAAAAATTTCATATTTGGTGTCTTTGGACCTACATTAGTCCCTATACTTGTTACTAAAATCTTGTCGCATCTAAGCCCAAGTGGTGATACTCTCTCCAGGTAAACCCATGAACCATCATAGAGTTGCATCCTTGAGAGTGGATGGAAATAATTTCAACTTCTAATCATCAGTGGTGTAGTCATAAGTTCTACATATGACAACAAATTCAAACAAGAAAGTATCTAGATCTTTTGAGGCCAGGCCATGGAAGTGAAGAATAGAAGAGGGGCTTATGTTCTTCATCTTGGCATCCACATTAGTTTCTATGATTGGAAAAGCACCCTCAACTCTTTCTCTATCTACCCTTTCATTTCTATTTTTAGCCATTAGGTGAGTTGGAATGGGTTCTTCTTCTTCTCCTATAGGATGTTCAAAAATCTTTGGGTGCTCACCTAAGGGGTCCTCTAACTCACAGCCACCAAAGAAGAGGGAAGGTTGGTTATTGGAAGTGGTGGGGGTATTTGGTAGAAATTTCCCTAAGTTATCCCTATTCCTACAAGGCATGAAAGAAGTATTTTGTTTTTTTCTTCAAGATTTAAGACTAATTGTAGAATAGAAAATACAACTAAAGTGAAATTAACTACTGAATGAAATCACTTGCGGAATGGAAAGGAAAGCAAAACAACTTACAACTACCTTTGTAAAAATGAAACTAATGGAAGAATGAAGGAGATAAGAAATGGAAGAAAGAAGTAGAAATCACATCTACATAGACACCTCCCTGGAAACGGCTCCAGAAAGTGATGAGCACCAGTATTGCAGCAAGGATGTTGTAACTCCTAGGGCTACCAACTTTACTTCATCAACCCGGGGTTCATAAAAACTTGGAGTTGATGATGTTGTATACAAAAATAGAGGCAATCGGTCCACTCCCTTTTCATTATTGAGCTGGGTGATAAACCACTATGGTTTCTTAAACCAACCTTCTATTGATTTAGAAGAAGTTTGATTACCAATTTGAGAAAGGATAATTTTACCCTAATTGAGAGAATTGAAATGTTAACTACTGCAGTAAAGAAAGAACAAAATAGATGCTTAAAACACGCAACTCAACTAGTTATTTGTGAAGATACCTTGCTTCAGAATAATTCTAAGCTAACACATGTGAAACTCTAACTAACCTAAGCATGCAATCTAATCTAATCAAATACTTAATTGTTGTGCATATGAATAAGCATATCAAGCTTTTTCTTCTTATCCATTTTTTTTGTGAAAACATGGATGCTAATCCTTCTTGATTGTATGGTAGGTGGGTTAGGTGCAGAGGGAGATGTTTGTGATGGGTCAGATGGCTTGGGAGGAAATAAGGGGTCTTCTCCTATCTTTCGTGATGCGTTTCTCACAAATCGGGCTCAAAACATGCCACTGCAGGTTGTCCAACAGGATGTCTATAGGATGTCCTAATTCACCTATAGGATCCCCTATTTTGCTATAGGAATACACTGAAAGAATAACGATTGATTCGGATAGTGGTATGGGGCTTAGGGAAGGTGAGTGAGAGAAGGAATAAGGCAAGGAAGTGGTTACGACTCCTTCAAAACTAGAACCAAAGTTGTATGATGGTTGGATTTGCTCAAGAAGCATGGCAAGTTGTCCTTGTGAAATGATAACTTGAATTATGGAATTAATGGATTTTGGCGATCATGGATGGGTAAGGTTAGGTTGAGGCTGCTGATATGAGGTATACCTGCCTATTGAAACTCCTACAATATACACATCATCATTGGCAGTTACCCATAAATCATGTCAAAACAAGAGAGGTGTAGATCAACATAGGAGAGCAGAATTTCATCATTTATTTGCCTAGTTCATGCATGGAAATGATTGTAACCTATTGGGAAAACACCATGAAATCTAATACAAAGTTGAAGATATCCTAAATCACAACTACAACCAATATTTGAAAACAGAAAGATGCTAACCTAGCTAGCAGAAAAACCCTAAATTTCATAAGAAACTAGAATTCTAGCTTTTTGGGCTGAATCAGGGTTTTTCGCTAAACCATGGTCCCTCAAGGGAGGAATCAGGCAAGATACACTTGTTATTAGCCTTTTTGTGCTTTTTTATCTCTCTAAAGATATTTTTAAAGATATGCACAAATGGAAGCAAACTAATCAAATTCAACAATACTTGTAACGTAAAAATGCCAAAATCAATTCAACAAGTAATCTATTAAATAACCTAAGCATACAAGTACAGTAAGAGGAACCTCTGATTCTAGGGTTGGGCCCTAACCAAAGAGCTTTAGCCCTCTAAGTCAACTCAATGCTGGATCAAGGGAATGCTCATTACATTAACATATCAAAAAATTACATAACATTGTTTTGTCACAATCCTTCAACTCGAAAGTGTTTAGCTATCTTCCATAAAAAATATGAATCCTAATGAGGCTCTAGGCCTCCTTATTTATACAACTGAAGCTTCCAACAAATTCCTTAAATATAGGGAGGCTTGGCTCCCCATCTCAAGATAAACTACTTCTTAACTATCACTCACTCAACTGCTAATGATCCTCATGACTGGGCTGCATGCAACTCCGAGCTAGTGTGATTTGATTGAGGGATCTTTGAATGGTTGAGGATTTAGTGAGGAAGATCCATCTACTATAACCTTTGCTTCTTGTCTCATTTGAGTTCCTACACCTTAATTAGCCATAATTTGCCATAATTTTCTCCCAAAAACTTGCAATCAATGCACATTAGACCACTAGACATAATATCTTACGTTTACTCATCTCATTAAGTAAAATATAATTGAAACATGTAAGGGATTATGAGAAGAGTTGATTTTAGTAACCTTGGAGGTGTATTAAGGTCCATATATTTACCCAATGATGAGCCTCATCACTCATCTTGTAACATAATAATCACATTATATGTTAAGTGATGGAAGTCTATACTAAAATCACTTTAGGGAAGTAAATCAAAGTTCATAATAAATTTTTCTAATCTTATTCATGAACTAAAGAAAATTTACGTAAGGGATTATGAAAGAGTTTGATCAAACAAATCCGCACTTAGATCAAGCTATCTTGGATGGAGGAGATATTTCTTTTAACTACCAACCATGGAAAAACTGAGCCTTACATTAAATGATAATGGTTCCTTCATCAAATCAAATCATAAAAGAGGGAACCGATAAAAACCATATAAAATACATAAACATTGATATGATTTTTTTTGGGGGTGATTAATACATTTCCCTTGCACCTTATTTAAATAATCAAAGTGAAGGGAAGGGCCCATCTATAAAGTCCCTGACTTATAATACCTCGTATTAATTTTATAATAAAATATGTGTCAACATTTCTTGAATTAATATATATTTAGGTATGTCATTAATCACTTCTCACTTGGATTTTTAATCGAAATGTAGTAATAGAAATAAGTTAAGTTAGAATGATCATTAAAGTGTTGAATAATATTGTGAAAATATAAATGGATTTATTGGCCATTCGAAGATAATTTTGATGGGTATAATAGTCTCTTAGATATTTAGTTTATTATTATTATTTATTTATTTATTTTATATTTTTTTTGTTTGTTACATAAGATACATATTCAAATGAGTATAATAACAATTATGAAGACTGGAATTAGTTACATTTCCAACATCATATGCCCTTGTTTTAGAGGGGGCATGGGCCCCTGCTAAGGGGAAGCCTCTTTAGATATTTGTTGGGAATGTTCACCTTCTTTAGTTGTACCTGAGAGAAGTACAAAGTGGTTTCCTCCATTACCATAAATACCCTCATGACTAGGCCCACTAGAGGCAGGACCAGAAGGATTTGGGCCCTACCTCTCCTTATCGGGGGCTTTATAAGTGGATGAAGTTGTTTTGGGTTATTGTAGAATTGTTATTTTTCTCCTTTTGGCTTGCTTCTGTTGCTCATTATGCTCTCCTTGTTGACCTTGGGTTCCTTGTTTCGTTGGGCACCCTCTTCCAAAATTCCCATATCCATGAAAAAAAATTCATTTAAAAGCTTGATCATAGTCTACTCCCTATGCATTAGTCTAATTATCCATATAGAGGTTGATTGTTGTTGGAAATCCTTTATCTAGATCTACCTCTACACATATATGTGCACAAGGAAATAGAGGTCTCTAGGTTCTGCCCAATTAATTTATTTACCCAAAGAATCACCATTTAGTATGAAGGTTTCATCATTACAATAGTGAAGAGGAAAATATGGGAGTTTAACCTAGACTGGGACCGCTAGAGGGATCTCATAGTCTGACTTAAAATTAGGGTTCCAGTGATTGAGGTATAGACCTTGGGATCCCATGAAATATGAACCACTTCTAAAAAATAGATCTCAATCACCTTTACTCTCAAAGTAAAAAGTAAAGAAACCCTTACCATAAAAGGAGGACAGAACTTCACGCTTGGTAAGGTGCTTCAATTTTTTTTTATAGAGATCTAGACTAAGTGAGAAGAGGGCCATAAAACCATAAATTGACAAATCAAAACTCAATCTACTAGTTGGAGAGCTCAAATCTGAGCTTGTGGGAAATTGATCTCAACTTTACGAATGACATCAATTTTTTTTACAAAGTGAGAAGGGTCATATTTCTAAAACTTAGAGCTTGAGGCAACAACATAGTTGAATGTTGTGATCTCCCCGACAAGGAAAGAATCTTGGGTCACAAAACCATGTGAGGTTTCATGGAAAATGGAATGCATGGATAAACCCCTCCCAAATCAAAAGAGAGAGTCAGAGACAACAGAGGAGAGGATGAGGGCTTGCATGAAGCTCTTCAAGGTTAGATATGGTGATGCTTAGGCCCATAGGATTAAGTAGAAAATCGAGATTAGGCGCTTCATTCCTCTATATATCTATATAATTGGAAAATTTTTACAGATGAATTGACATCACATTATTGGGATACAAAGAGAAATACATTCTTTAGCCAATTAATAACTTTCAAAGAAAAGGGATCAATGGCAGAGCACGTTAAGGACTACCAAATATTTAATATCAAGGCAACTAGTATTCCATAGGAGCATATAATTGATGTCTTGATTGTATAAAATCATATAGATTCACAAGCCATGCAATTTTCTAAATCAAGAGACAAGAATCTACTTATACTCTTTACGGCGAAAGCCCATAAACATCGAGCAAACAATAATCAATAGATTTGGAAGAGAATCAAAGGCACATAACACAATAAATATCCAGGGAAAGCCACAACTCAAAACCCCACTATCTATTTTGTATTAATCCAGAAAATCAAGATGAAGTTACATTTCTTGTTCTCTCTTGAACAATCCCAGGACTCAACAAATTCAATCTCCAACTCATAAGAAATCTCATGGCCAAATATTAGCCTTTTCACGAGCTCTCCAAGTCTCTATTCCAATGTATAATTTCTATGAAGGATAGCTTGTATTTAAAGGGAAATAAGGCCTCTAAAAATAGCGCAATCCATCAAGGATCAGTTCCTGAATGCATGCACTATCAGTGCAACTTAGAAAAATCTGAAACAAATAGTACACTCTCCCTACACTCTAGTGTCAACTGGGTCTTTCTCAGAATCGACATGCATGAGTTTCTGATGAGTAAATATTTAGTTAACTAGAGTAGCAATGGTGGAGTTCATTAGTGTTACCATTGACTATTAACTCACTGTTAATTCTCTCAATCAGTTTGAGAACTAATTTAACTGAACTGACTCATGAAACTTACTATTCTATTTTACAACTCATAATTAACTCACACTAGACTCCTACAAAGTAGGGAGAACATATACACGACTTCCAAAAGATTTCCAACTCGAAGTTCATAAGTTAAGTAAGTTTAATAAACTTAATTTAACCATTTTAAGTTGCTATGAGAATAGAATTAAAATTTAATTCACAGCTTAAACCAAGGACAAATTAAACTTGAATTTCTTGTTGTCAATTCTCAACACTTCCTCTTAACAAGAAAGGGATTAGCAACTACCCCCATCCTGTCTCTATGAAACTCAAATTTACATCTTGACAATGCCTTTGTACCTTTTCTTCTTCTCTTCCCCATTTATGTAAATTAATTTCTTCTCAACACACTCATGACCTTTAGTGTATTTCAAATCACAATTGTAACAAAGCCATTTTTCTCTTTTTTCTTCTAGTTGTTGTGGTGTCAACCTTGTAGGTCATGAAAGGCTAGGAGAAACAACACTTCCATCTTTATAGTTGTGAGTGGTAGGCTTCCTTCTTGCCATAATTTTTCTTTCCACTTTTCTTTCCAACCTGAATGCCTTCGCCAATGAATCGGGTTCCCAAAGGCAAATCTTATGTTGGATGTTATCCTTTAAAGTCCCTATGAACACATCAATCCTATGCTCCTCTGGAATATCTTTTACCCTTATATTTAATTTTTGGAAGTTCTCAATATGCTCCATCATTGAACCCTTTTGTTTGAGATTTATCAATTGGCCAAAAAAAGTGTTTCTCTTTGTATCCTCATAATGTACTATCATTTCCTCCATGAAAATTGACCTTACGAGAACAAAGACCTTTATACCATAAAAGTTGATTCGGTTCTAAATATAAAGATGAAATACGTACCTTTTGTAATAGTTTCACATCATGTAGATCAAAATATATCTCCATCTATATTATCTATGTTATGGGATCCTTATAACCAAACTTCCTCATATTAATCTTTGGAATATGGTGGGTCTTCAATCCAATGCTAGATTCTATGAAATCGTGATTAACATTTATTTTTTTCTCTTCATGAGTTTCCTCTACTACTTTTAGTCATTAGGAGGCCTTTCTTGTAGAAGTTTTTTCCCACCTTCCTTCAAACCTTCCATGTATTTCTTCAAATCTTCCATGACTTTCCTCAAATCTACTTCCATGGTACATATAATACTATTTATCTTAGCTTTGATCACATACTTCAAATCATCCATCCAGTTTTTCTTACTAGGTGTTTCTATTTTTTTGATTCGAGTCATTCTTTTTCTTTCTTTTAGTAGCCCAGTCTTGAATCTGTTGTATCTTTGAAATTGTGACCTATAATAGCCCTCTACATCCTCTTTCAAATTGCACTAGTCTTATCGAAATTGGATTGTCCAAGAAAGAGTTATGCCCAATATCCCAAGATGGCCTGATTATATACTCTTTCAGTAGAGATAACTTATACAAAGTGCCACGTGTCACTATATCAACCTTCGGACCTAAAAACAATACATAGAGAAGTACAATCCGTCTTATTTATGTAACTTCTTAAGAAATTTTAGTCTGATGCTCAAAGCGAAAGTTATGATGATTTTCCCAAGGTCACCCATTTAGGATGTAATTTAGGAGCCGACAACAACCCTAAATATCTTGGACCATATCTCCGAAAATATAGCGAAACAAGATCTCAAATTTACGCCCAAGCTTCACCAATATTTTGGCTCAGATGGGTTTTAACTTCAAAGTCTGAACCTTCGTAGAAAAAATTTTTATAGCAAAAATTCCACGATGACCAATTTTAGATGGAATTTTATAGCTTGAAAAAACCTTGACTTCTTGAAATCATATCTCCAAAAGTATTGCAAGACAAGATCTAAAATTTGGACCCAAGTTTTAGAATGATTTCAAGTAAAAATAGGTTTTCTTTTTAGATTCTGAAACGTTGCAGCAAAAAAAGTTATAGCGAAAATGCAACAATGTCCTGTTTGGAGTAGTGAAACCCTAGAATCCAAAGCTTTGAAACCAAATGTTATTAAACCAGTTCACAAAAAGATAGAAAATATAGATAAACAAATTCAAAATCAGACTCTTCGATGGGAAAACCTCATTTACATTACACAAATGAAAAATTCTTACATGATACAAATGACAATACTTCCTTTCTATATATAGGAGTCTAAGGGGTTTCAATACAATCAGAGCTTACATAACAATAATATTGTAGGGGCACAATAATAACAATAGTGGGCTTCGATGGGGCATAATAATAACAACAAGGGGACTATATGGGTACAATAATACAATAAGGGGGTTACACTAATAACAATAAGGGGTTACACTAGTTGTATAGGGACCTAAAAGTTTCATGCTTAAAGTAGTTTATAGGTGACAAGCTTCTAGTTCAAACAATATTGTTAGAACTTGATGAGGAAGGAAAAATAATATTGGAGCTTGATGCAGTCAGAGAAATAAGAAGTTGATAGCTACAGAGTCGATCGATTTCAAAGTATATCATTAAGTGGAAGAACTTACCTGCTAAATATTCCACATGGGAAGATGAGTATTTGATACGGAAGCATCCAAAACTACTTAACCATTGAGGAAAACACTTTTTTGAAGGAGATCGTCATATTAGGTCCCTATAATATTAGTTTAGCCCACATTTTGTTATTGTTTTTCCCCATGTAGCCCCATATCGTTATTTTTGTGCCCCATAGAAGCCCATTATTGTTATTGTTGTGCCCTTACATTATTATCGTTATGTAGGCATGGATTATATTGTTGCCCTTTAGAATCCTATATATACCAAGGAGGTATAGTCGTTTGTATCATGCAAGAAATTTTCATTTTGTGACGTAAAAGGAGGCTTCCACCTCGAAGAGGCTTATTTCAAGTCGTTTATCTATATTTTCTTTTCTGTGATTTGATTACATAACACTTAAAAAAAAAATTCCGTGCAAAATATGCAATGGAGCTTGGTCAGAGAAATTCCCTCTTGTATTGAGATATTTTTGTGAGGGACTAGATCTTCTATTTTAACTAACTAATCATGGTAGAAAAGAGCCTTGAACTAGGGAGCGCACTTTGATTGATATGGAAATGATGAAGATAAGAATGAAGGAATACCATTGGGCATACAAAATATCATGAAAATTCAAATTAAGCATGTTTAAGTGATATAATAAATGAGTTGCAGTAGATAAAGTATGTGAATAATTAGAGAGCCTATCATGTTTTATGATCAAAATATAGTTATTCTCTATGCTAAAGGATTATTTCAATAAATGAAACCATATGAACAAGCTTAAAAATGAGTTTATGTTGAAAAAATTACAACTGTGTCCTTTATAAGCTAATATAAATGAATTTATGTTTAATTTTTTTTTATTTTTTTATATTTAATTTTTTTTTTTTTTTTTTTTTCCTCAATTGATGAGTGCCTTATAAGCTTATAGGAATGGATTTATATACACGGTAAGAATCCTAAATTCCCTTAAGAGAAAAGGGGAAAAGGTTTTCCAAAAACATAGCTCAAGCATTGCTCATTTTGTAACGCAACAATCATACTATATGCTAATTGATGGAATTCTATACTAAAATCACTTTAGAGAAGTAAATCAAAGTTCATAGTGTAATTTTTTAATATTAATCATAAACTAAAGAAAATTTGCTTAAGAGATTAGGAAAGAGTTCGATCAAACAAATCCCCACTTAGATCAAGATATCTTTTATGGGTATCTTGGATGGAGGAGATATTTCCTCTAACTACCAACCATGGAAACAAAGAGCCTTACATTGAAGAGATGATGGTTCCTTCATCAAATCAAATCGTAAAAGAGGGAACCGATAAAAAGGCATATCAAATACATAAATATTAATATGAAAAAAGAATTTGGGTGATTAATACATTTCCCTTGCACCTTATTTAAATAATCAAAGTGAAGGGAAGTGTCCCTTTATAAAGTGTTTGACTTACAATATCTCATATTGATATTATAATAAAAGATGTATCGATATTTCTTGAACTAATAGATATTTTGATATATCGTGAATCACCTCTCACTTGGATGTTTAATCCTGATATAGTAATAGAAATAAGTTAAGTTAGAATGATCATTGAAGTGTTGAATAATATTGTTGACATATAGATGGATTTTTTTGCCCATTTGAAGTTTACTTTGATAGGAAATAATAGTCTTTTAGATATTTAGTTTATAATTTTATTTTTTTTACTTCCATGCCTTTTATCTTTTCTTTCTACGGGGATGGATCTTTGCGAATTTTCTCCTTACCCTTGTTTAATAAGGGTAAATGGATTTTGAGGGTTTCGAGAAGCTGAAGTTTTTGTACCACTGCCATAAAGTGTCCATACATGTGGCGTAACTTACATTTAAAAACAATCTTCTCACATGACTAGAGATGAGACCAATGGTTTAGATTTAGCTAATTTGCCTCAAGGGAATATTTTGGATAAATTCATTTCAGCACAAATTTTGGGACATGAAAAATTGTTCTTGTGTTTAGATTCACTAAAAATAAATTTGCCCAGTTTATCACCTTTTGCCTTAAAAAATCTTTCACCCCAAAAAAACCTTTTTCCTTAAAAAATCTTTCACTCGAAAAAAGAAGAGGGTCAAAAGGAAATCTGATCCACATTGGCGTAAAGGATATTTCCATCATGGGATTAAAATCCAGAGACCAACGAGTGATAAACAGGAATTTGGTGCCCATGAAATACGCACCAAAGTTATATATATTGTCTATATCTTACTAGTTTTCAAAGAGAAATAAATAATACCCATTTCTACAATGGTAAATGTTCTAGGGTTCGTGATTTACCCATTTTTCAAAGACCCAATCTTCAACATCTTCATGACTTGACCACTCACCAATGAATTTTCTTGATAACCCATGTTCCTTCAAGAGAACCACAATATCTTTTGCTAAGGGGGAAAGCCCTAGATCCATAGAAGGAGTTCCTTTTGCCTTCTTCACAAATTTATTTGGGGCACACATTGTGCTTGCATTAAACCACACATCCAACAAAACAATCCTAAAACCTTTACAAATAATGCTAACATGCAAGCCGATTGGCCAAGTCACAAGAAACGAACAATGAGGCAGAAAAGAAGCCTAGATTGGACAATAGAAGTGAGGTAACAAAAATTATTATTAGCATCCTAAAGCAAGCTC
Source organism: Pinus taeda (assembly GCA_000404065.3). Taxonomy (NCBI): domain Eukaryota; kingdom Viridiplantae; phylum Streptophyta; class Pinopsida; order Pinales; family Pinaceae; genus Pinus; species Pinus taeda. Next base: position 198,107 of record APFE031648756.1, on the reverse strand, counting down.
TAGGTGAATTCATAGAAACCAACCAAACTACCAAATACGATTTTCTCCTAATCGCAAGAGATGGTTGAACATATTTCGCCAAAAACACCACAGAGTTACAAATAGATAGCTTGACTTCAAAACTCAAGAACAAGCGCTATTATTATGCATCTTCTAAAGATAAAGGGCTCAACTGAGGTGACACCAATGAGTAAAGAAATCAATAACAAACAGGGAAACCCTAGCTACCATAGAAGGGAACGACATATAACCAACGGCATTATTTCCCCCCAAAGGAAAAATCATAATTTTATTAACAAAACAAAATTACATTTTTTATATTCTCCAAGAGAATTCAGTCATACCATTCAAAACTAGTACCTAGGAAAACAATGTCGTAATACAAAGACATTAAAATAGAAACTAACAACTTGGGACTAAGTGGAAATACTTAATTATCCTTTTCATCCATTCTTATTTTCCACTTTCTGCAAAGCTCCTAGATTAGGATTGGAATTTACAATTTCTAGCTTGTTTTCTTCTACTATCATCAGGTTTGCCTTATCTGAGTCCAAGCTCTATGATACATGAGATCATTTGTAACCTGTCATATCCTTGTCTATTGGAATATTCTTGTTCTGCAATATTGGGAGTGAGGTTCATGTTGCTTACAGATTTGTCAAAGTTGGTTTCATTATTCATTCTTGTTTTCCTCCTTTGTCTAATATTATTTCTTGTGGATTCTGATTGACCTTAGTTACGGGATTACCCATTTCCCCTTTCTCTTGTTCTTTTGAGAGGTGTTGCTCTAGAAACTACCATCCCTTGGGATTTTTTCCTTGTTTCTTTTTCCTTATCGAATCTTTCTTTGCCTAAGGACATGGTTTTTATAAATGACCCATTTGTAGACAAATTTGACATCGAAATGATGTATTATCAAAACCTAAAAACAAGGTCCAACACCTTTTGTCATGTAACAAATGAATGCAATCAAGTAAGCATTTTCTAAGGTATACCTCCACACTGATTCTAGTGGAAGTAAATATTTCTTCCTTAGATATGTGTGTGTTTGTTTTTATGTACTTCCCTGACTTATTTCCAATTCCTCCTAGTACTTTACGATGTCAAAAATTAAGAGGGAGATTTTGCAATCTTACCCACATCGACATTTTAGAGACCATCATTATATTGTCATCAAATTCTTGGAAACATAGGATTATAAAAGCACTTGCAGATCCCCAAAACCATGACCCCTCTCTTAAGACAAAATGCCTTTCCTACAATGTTTGAAATTTAGCAATAAAAAAATCCCTAGAGCACAAATGAATATCATAATTTATTATCTAGGTAGTAAAAAATCCATTGAATTAGATCTATTAGTTTTGGACATAAACTATTAAATCTACATATCATTTCCTAGGATTTGAATATCGTGGTAATATCATTTACCTTTGAAAGAGCTACTTCCCTTTTTGGGACCCAATGCAGATGCTTCACAATGTAGGGACTAGGAACATTGAGAATGGAGTGTGAGTCTTCAGTTTAAGAACATCTTTGAATGAGGTAGATTTGTTAGGCTTATACGAGTTTAAATTTGATGACCCTCCCCTCATACTCAAGCTCAAAGAATTACTAGAGTTCTTTCCTACTCCATAAGCTTCTAATGAATGCTAATCTTGAAGCACCTTGCCCTCATATTTGAGTACCTGACAAGCTATTGGTATACCCATATGGGACTTGATAGAGTACTTTAGATTTTCCACAAGATCTTGATACTGAATCCAAGAAAGAAAGGATTTTTCATTTAGCTTTTTCATAAAAATTTGAAAATTGCGTTCCTCTCTCGTCTCATCCCATGATCTGCCACATCCAAGGACTTTTGGCCAGATATGTAATTAATAGACCCAAATTTGCACATTGAGAGCTCCTTTCTACATGGGTTACCACCAAATCTAGACGAATGTAGCATACCCGAGGATGAGAGGCACAAAACTGATCCTGAAACCCCTTTCCTTGAAATTTTTTCTCTTGTACGAGTTGCCACTCCTTCTCTATGAACATATCCACGATGGAGGAGTGTATATCTATGCATATGAAACTAGATCCCCAAGAAACCATTAAAGGAGAGTTCAAAGGTGTTAGTGTCTTTAGAATAGAAATAGCAGCAAACCCAATGGAATGAGCCTTCATCGATTTATCTAACGCATTGACATGTTTGACCGTCCCCCTAGTGGCTTCCCCAACTGCAATCTACTCAAGCAACCCTAGTAAACCCTTCAAGAGAACAGGGCTTCCTTCCACAGGAAAAAAGGCAAGGAAAGGCACCATTGCATAGAACTTAACTATATATAGGAAGATAATTATTTCACTATATGAATTATTCACGAGTGCCATTATAAATTTGTAGTTCTTGTTTTATAGATTAGGAATATATTGATATTTTTAATGATAAATACAATTTAATTACTGAAATAATATTTTCCTTCAACTAAATTTACATCAATTTAAAATATGCTTTGATGAATATATAAATGTCACTTTATTGCTAGATGACATAATTTTTTTTCAATTTCAATAGGTGAAATTCACTTGGTATAATAATAATTTTATTTTTTTCCAAATGGTATAGTCTTTTCAATTTCACTCATAAATAAAATTTAGTTAGCATAATATTTTTTTTTGGCTTCCACCATATTTACACAACTCATTAAATTCAGCTCATCTAATTAAATGGGAAAATATCACCATACAAAAAGAATTTGGGGCCTGAGGAATATTGGATGTAAGGATATTTGGATGGGCTCTTATACCCAAATAACTATGGTGGGCCATATTCTGGGTGAGTATCTCGTAGGATATCATTATTACCAAATATATTTGAAACAAAGATGCCAATGGTTGGATCATAACTAGGCATATTGGGATCAAAACTAGTTCTTACATTTGGAATAATTTCAGTAAGGTTAATGACATTTCTCTTCAGAGAATTACATGGGCATTCGACAAAGGGAATTGTATCATTATAGACATTAATAAAATTTTGGATGTGGAGGGTGAACCTACCCTGTCTGAGGATACTTTGTGGAGATTACACTCCAAAGGTATTTTTCTATTGGATCAAGATATATCTCGATGGCATGACAATTTTTAGTTTGGGGAATAGCACAAGATATCAGTCTGGATGGTCACAATGTTGTAGAATGGGCTGCATACATACAGATTCTCAGAAGAATCGGTCTCCGTGGATCTAAGGAGGGTGATCAAATCACTTGGGTTGGAAAGTTGGGGTTAAATTTGATGGAGGTAGTGGACACCTACAGGTATCTTATGTGCTCTCAATTTTCTCTTATCCGTCCACGTTGGTTCAATAAAATATGGAAATTACATGTTCCTATTAATATTATAATATACACGTGGCTAGTGTGCAAAACAAAACACTTACTTGGGAAAATCTTTGTAAGAGGGGTATATGCGAACCTAGAAGATGCCCTCTTTGCAGAGAATCAAATGAAACTAAAGTTCACCTTCTTCTGGAATGCCCCTCTACTATACTTGTGTACGACAATACATTCCTCTCCCTTAATATTCCTTACAGAAGATTTCAGAATATTGAGCAATGTTTACGCTGGTGGTTAAAGCGAGGAGGGAAATTTCAAGCTACCCCTATTTTTACTTTTTGGAAATCTAGAGGGCCATAAATAGATATATTTTTGAGTGACTGCATACTAACATTTACAAAATTGTTCACAACATTGTAATGTGGATGGAGACAATAAAATAAGACTATTTGAAAGGCAAAGACCTTTCGCACAGGTACACCCCTCCTCACTTTCATTACCGAGCTAGTTTTTTAGATGGTGTTGCTAAGAGAGGCAATTGTGGTTGTGGTATTTGGCTAGGGATTGATCACAGTCGACAATACAAGATTTCATGGAATGGTGGCTCTGGCACACAAATATCAATGCGGAAGTCCTCGCCCTATGGGGGCTTCTTTGGTTTCCCAAAAGAATATCGATAAATTCTATACATATTTACGGAAATTCGAATGTCTTTATTGATTGGATAACAACCAATATAAACTTTTGTCGCCCTCACCTGAATGGATGGATTTCTCAGATTTGACAACTCCAGCGGTCATTCTCTCATATCACTTTTTAGCACATCTATAGGGAATCTAATTCAGTTGCAAATTCACTAACCAAGAAAAGCCTATCTTACAATTTTGGTTATACGCACTAAGTTCACCTTGAGAATGACATAACTAGAGATGAGCGCTCAGTCCCCCTCCCTTAACTTTTTGTTTTCCACTATCTTTTTTGGGTTTGTAGTTTATTTCTGGTGGCAGTTGCAATTTGATAAAACTGTTATAGGGATGTATTTTGGATTTTTCATAAGTTTTTAAGAGGGCTATAAATACTCTCCATTTTAAGCCATATTTTTCTCCACTAATTTCTATTGGGGAGATCTTATGTGAAAATATAAATCATACTAAAATATATTTTCTGAAAAATATACTGATACATTATATAAACCAACAGTTTTTCCTCATATAAAATAAAGTATTCTTTCCCTACCTATTCCTTTAATTTCTTTTAAATTACCATCTTGGTAATCCACTTTCACTTTCCTCTGTGTCATTATACTTTTCTCCTAAATATTCGTAATTCCTGTGACTATTTCAATTTCATTTGTGAACCGATGACTTCTCGGTGCTAGACTTAACCGTTTTAACGCTCAAGAATTTGGACATCAATTGATAATGAAGGAAGACACACCGATGCAAACAAACAGAGAAGAATCATGTCAAGCGTAAGGCTCGGCACCATGTTACCCTAACATGACACATACGTTTTAGTTGTGACCATCAGATTGTGATGGTTAAGTCATCAGATTTTTATTGACTGCAGACATTTTAGTCATGACCGACCAACTGTAATTGTTAAATCATTGCATTTTCGTTGACTGCATACGTTTAGTTATGACCCATTGATTGTGATTGTTAAATCATCGGATTTTGTTTGACTGCAGCTGATCAAGACACTGTTTTAATTCTAAGATCGTGAAAGTAGAATTCAAACTTCTAATGTATGAATTTTCAATGCGCATTGTCGTATGCTATAATTGCACCAGTAAATAGCTTCATGATTAGAATATTTGCTCCCACATGGTTTCATGATTAGAATCTTAGTTTAATAGGAGAAATTGCAACTTAGAATATTAGCGTTTTTTTCTCATAAGAAAAAAAAGCTTTTCTCGAGAGTACATAAATCATGAGATGATCTGTTACATATTAATAGGTCTGAGTTGTTTTTATATGCATTTTTTTCCACATTCACAGTGAGTGTCATTACCTAAAAGAAATAAAAATCTGCCATTCACAACAACTTAGAATATTAGTTTATAAGGAGCAACTGCAACTTACAAACAATTATTTATTGTACTGAAATTCTAAAATATTTTCCAAATCCACAATTAAACCAAGAGTGCAATTTGAGGAAGTCGGTTGTGGAAATTGTCGAGGATCACTTAGACGTTCAGAAGGCATTATAATATTTTATGTAATAATTTCATTAATAGGAGAAATAAGATTTTTCTAAGTAATTTTTCTGGGAAATTTTATTCAAAATCCTATATAGATTTTAAAAAATTATGAATTATATTTTTTCATTCGCAAAAAAATAAATATCTAGATTCAAAAGTTTATTTTAATAAACAACAACCATCACAATTAGTATCCAATTTAAGCCAAAAAGCCATTTCTACTTATAGTGAAACTACCTACTTTATTTCTTCAAAGATCTAAAATGTTAATTGAGAGATCTAAATCATAAGTAATTCATGTACGACTAAATGCAGCAAAATTACAAAGAATTCAGGACAGACTAAAATATGCAGCGAAAAATGGGTAAATATTTTCACTAACATGCCGAAAGGCATCCAAATGTGACTGGTATAAAATGGAGCCAACTATTCTGGTAAGCAATAGATTTTTCTGGACGATTTTCACCGTATAATATAGAATTCCCAACGCAAAAAATTGTGAAACTACTTTCCACATAAGCAGAAGCAGATTTCAGATCCAGGTTTATGAAACATAAAACTTGATAAAGCTAAGCATAACAGTAACAAAGAATGCGGTTAATTGCACTGTAGAGATTTACTGGCCAGTTTTGCTACTGAAATGCAAGTTTGAAAGAAAACAAATCAGCGAAATTTTTTAAAATGCACAGCGTGAATATAGTTTTTCAGTGCATCAGAGATGCAAAGACAAGTCAAGCTCCTGACCATCTGTTCTGAGGGGAATCATATAGACAGGCATTGCATTGCGCTGCTGGCGATCTTCGTTGGTAGCCCTTTTCACATGTGATCGAGAGCTTGCCCCCAATTCGATGCGAATGTTCTCTGGCCACATAACAAAGTCAGGCTGATTACTGGACAGATGCCCTCTTTGTTCACTGTATAATTCAAAATTTTGGAAAACCCCAGTTCTACCGGAAGCAAAGAGAGTTGCAGGTCGATGCCCTACAACAGAATACGGAAAGCCGTGAGTTGCAGGATACAGTTGCCGTTTGTTCATAATAGGATTCGATCTCAAGGCCTCCCGCCTAGCCATTTTGCGCTCCTTTCTGTGGGCATTCTGATGACCTCCCAATGCCTGAGAACTGTAGAACTTTGTTGAACAATAGCAGCAAGGAAACATGCGGGCATTAGAGCCCTCACCAGTGCTTGTGTTCTCAGTAACAATCGTGGAAGCAGAAGCCTCTGTGTCCGACAAAATTAAATTGCGGTCCTTCGAATTTTGGTTTTCAAATTGAAGCCCCCGGTTGTGACCTTCATAAGCTCCTTCCTCTTTTGCATTCATTTCTCCTCCCAATAACTTTACAGGCCTCTGTAGCTTGAGGTGTTCATGGCTGAAATTACTGCATGGTTGCCTCAAATCCACTCCAAATAGTCTGGGCTGCTGCTGCTGCTTCTCCATGCAGCCCTTGTCGGCCCGGGAACTCACAGATTCGCTGACCATTTCTGTATATCTGTGGATTTTGCTTATATCAAATAACTTCCAGTTCCAGCCTTCTGTCTGTCGTATGTATCGTCAATTCAAAGAACTTTTCTGAACTAGATCATGCATGAACAGAGAATCATAACCTTACCAGCAATCCGGACGTTATTATAACTGAGTTTTACAGGCCTGTCGACTCTCTGACCGTTTGTAAATGGCGGATTAAATGCAGTTACCGTCCATTCACGCAATCTATGGTAAGATATATTGCCCAGATAAGAAAACTCCGGGGTCAAATTTTAATGTTTTTCCATTCCGTCAGGGTTACTCACAAACATCTCCCCCGCGGACGGTGTAGGTCTTTTTTTAAGTATTAAAGAAACGAAAAGTAGTACGGGTTATCAGTTTAGTTTCTAAGGATAGTTTTTAAACATTTTTCTTCAATTTGTTTTAACTTTAGTATACTTTATTTACAGGTGGTTGGTTATACTCTTGGTGTTATAGTGGTAGTTATGAGGTTTGATCCTGGGTCTCCCCTGGATCAGGCCTGATAGTTACCGATTACCATGTGTAAAAAAAAAAAAACAATGTAATAAGAAATGCGTTTTTAAAAAAATCATTTTATGAATATATTACTTATTGATGTTTGTTTTGAGTGATTTTGATGTTTTAGATTCCCCTTAGTAGTGACTATTCAAGCTGTAAGGTCATGTGCAGTCAAACTCAAGACTTATTTAAAGTAGCAAATTCTTATGTACAATAGATGGTTTGAGGTTCAAAACTCTGATTTACCATGTGCATTGTGCATGGGAGTATATATCAATTCATTTCAAGATGAAAGTCTTAACTGTTAAAATTACACAAGTTCAATACAATACTTATTTTCTCATATATATATATTATTTATATATATATATATTCTTCAACGAAGTATGTAAGATGTTGTAATTATGTATGCAAACATTTTGTTGCATTAAATTAGATTAAAAAATGATAGTTAATTAATTAAACTAGTTAGCATTCATTTTTAAATTTCATGAATACAAAGATAGTCTATATCCATGTTTAATTTTTTTAAATATATTTTTAAAATTAAAAATAGATTCCATTTTTATCAACAATTCTTAAATTTAGAATTAAAATTAGATAAATCTAAACTGATATATCTAAAAAAATTATTTTAAACTATTAAAATTTCACCACCCAAATAACTTAAACTTATAATTCTTAAAAATCTCATTTCTATTATACGTACGGTTAGAAAATATAAACCTAATAATCAACCAACCAACTGGCGACAACTCTCTGATCAATTAACGGAAAGAAATAAACGCCTTCTTTTCCGCAGAGACGAAGACAAAGTACAGGAAAATTCAAAGGCGCTCATAAATAACTAAACATGTTCATGTGAATTTATGGGTTGTCAGGTAGAAAAATCAAAGGAGCTCTAAATATCTAAATATGCGAATCTGAATTCACGTGTTGACTAGGTTGGACGAAGAGTTTTGCCACCGTTTAAGCAACTTTCCCTCCTCCTCACGACAGACAGCAGTCTCCACAACCTTCTTCGCACGGCATTTAATGTTGAATTCCATTAACAGAGCATTGGTTCATACTTGCTTACTTTCTCTCATTACTGCCCGCCTGCCCAGGGATTTAAGGCTCCACCGATACTTTGCGAAATCAGTGGCTGCTGGCTTACTTGGGATTCAAGTCTCTTGACTTTCAGTTTGACGATCTCAAAATTAGGGAGACCAAAGTACTCCTTGCCCGATACTTTTTGGCAAATTCGAAGACATGAAGCCTCTAGAGGACCATTTTTGAACGATTAATTTTAGTGTATTTTGAATAATTTTTTGTGTTAATAACTTGATAATAGTATTGAGAGTAATTCTTATTCTAAATAAAAAAAAATTAATAAACGATTTTTATTTTTTTTCATAACAAAAATAATAATTTAAAATATCATTGTTATATTATTATCATGAAATAAAATTAATAATTTTTTTAATATATTCTATATAGTAGAGGAAATGAGATCACACATTAACATTAAAATTAAAATTAATAATATGATTTTAAAAGTAAAATTCATATAAAAGTATAAACTTTATTTTAGAATAAAAATCAAATTATTGAAAGAAACATAAAATTTATGTAGAAAAACATAAATTTATGTTTCAAGATTAAAAAAAAATTATTAATTTTATTTCATGATATCATATAACAATGATATTTAAATATTATTTTTGTTATGAAAAAAATAAAAAAATAATTGTTTATTAGCTTTTTAATTTATTTAGAATAAAAAAATAATGAAAACTTATTTAATATTTTTAAATTATTAATAATAAAATAAAATATTATTTTTACTAATTAATAATGGTTAAAATATTTGATTTTAATTTATATTTGATCACATTTATCGTGTCAATAGAGAGATGTTGGTCATATTATTATAAGTAATAAGAAAAGTTAAATGGATATCATATAAGATTATTCAAAACATTACACCTCTCAAGAATTTTAACTAAACATTAATACAATTAAAATAAAAACAATTGTATAGTACAATTTAATATAAATAACTTTTTTTTCTCTCTTTATATATATTTTTTAAATAAAAAATGTCTTACCTTTTAAAAGAAGATTACATGAAAAGTTGAATGGTTTAGATTGGCTTGTCATAGGGGAAACTTCTATATCCAAAAGTGTACCTGTTTGAGAAAGGCAGAAGACAAAGTTAACCAAATATTCAAAATGCTAAATACATATATTCACCAAATATTTAAAATGCTAAAAACATATATTGTTCTTCTAGTCAGAGGTAGGAAATGATCATTGAGTTGTTTGAAGGTCTTTTCTTCCTTTTTTCTTGTGAACGTCAATTCTTCTCGAGAAGTTGTCACAACTATATGAAATGGAGACAATGGATGCATTTTCTTGAGTCATTTTGATTTTTGGTTCTTGCATCCTTATCAATGTCTAAGTGATATAATTTATGAAGATGTTTATGGATCTGTTGATGGACGAAACTAAGATCATGGTTGTATCTCTTTCTTCTCCATTTGAGGGATCCTAGAGTCTTTGGGATGAGTTTTTTTTTCTCGGGAGTAAGTTGAGGCCGAAGGAATAAATTTCGCTGCATTTTATTTTTTGTGTTACATGTTACTTTTCTTCTGAGTTGAGGAATTCTTATGTCCTTTTGGGTCTTTCCATCCTTGATTCTTTTTCATGGCATTAGGGGGATGAGAATTCCCTTGAGAAGAAGGGAAAGTGTTATGGGGATGACCTAGACATTGACAAGACCTACAATAGAAAGTTGTGTTTTTGTAGTCCATCGACTATGAAAATTTTATGCCATTCCAATTGATAACGATCCTATTAGGAAGGAATTTAATGAGATCTATTTTGACACATATGCATGTAAAAGTTACAATACCTCTTTCAATCATGTTGGTATCTTTCTTAATAAAATGACCTAGAGAGTTTCCTACAAAAACCAAGATACCTAGAGTTAACAAATGAATGGACATATTAGGAAGTCTTACCCAAACTGGAATGGCCATAATTTTAATGGATAAAGGATTGAATTCACGAAATCATTGCTAAAAAGAGAGCCCAAAACGACATCAAAACTAGGGTTCTTGATAAAAAACTATTTGACAATCCTCTAGATTTTTTTAAATAAAACACAAAGAATCCCTTCGAATAGAAATACAAATTTGCCTTCGGGGACAAGGTTTTATGCACCCATTTGTGAAATGAAAATGTTGATGGCCACATCCTATTGAATTGGAATATTATGGCTTTCTACTCATAGGCTAAGTTGAAAAGATCAAATTTGGGGTATTCCACTTCTAGATGTAGATTATCCTCTGCTTGTCTTATAATGAAGGTTATCGCTAAGATATCTTTGGGACTTACTTGTGAGAGCCTTGGATTTAGAGCATCCTTAAAGGATCGTGATAGAGAGGAAAAGGAAACACCCTGTCCTTTGGCTCCTCCATTTAGTCTTGAGACTAGGAGGATTAAGGTGTCCCTTGCTATACAATAATCTTTGAGCAAAAGCACTTCCTAAAGCTACCTACCCCCATGTAGGAGTTGTATTGAGATGAAAATGATTCCTTTTCAGTCCTTGATTTTGGTTATGAAAGTAGAGACAACGTCAATGACTTTCACCTAGAGACAAAGATACCCTTGGAGGGCGGCCTCACTATGACTCAAAAAATCAAATGATCTAGAAAAATGGCATCACTTAAAAGGACAGAAGTACCCTACTACAAAAGAAATTCCCCATGGTTTCACAGATCTATAATGATGGAAACATAATGTGGAAGCTTTGAATGAAGGAAAGAATCCTAAATTTGAAAATCCACGAGAGATATAACATTGTCAGAAGACTTTAGGGTTTCAATCATGATCCAAAAAAATTAATTTTTGCAAAAACCCTTCTATTTGTGCATAAAATTAGAAATGGTTCCAATTACTAATAAATTTAAAATTAATTAAGAATTATAGATAATTTATCCTTCAAAAAAATCAAAATATAAGATGCATAAATAAATAAATTACAATTAAAAATTATTTAAAGAAAATTTAATACAATAAAATTATTTTGAATATATTTTATAGTTTAAATTCAAAACTAAAATTTTACTTAATTTAATTAAATTTATATAATTATTTTAAGGTTTATGTTATTATATTTAACAACTTCATTAATATGAAAGCATGCCATTTAATTATAAATTTACATTTGATGATGATGATGATGATGATGATGATGATGATGATGATGATGATGATGATGATGATGATGATGATGATGATGATGATGATGATGATGATGATGATGATGATGATGAACGTCCACTAAGATCAATGTCGTCTATTAGACCTCAAGAAAAAAAAAACAATCTAATTGTGATTCTTCAAAATCTTGTTTTTGTGATAAAAAAGAATTGAACAAAGTACTCCAAGATTGCTATTGTTGGGTTGGATTAATAAATCAAGAAGATTGGAAGTGTGCCAAATGTTAGCGAATTGAGAGCGGATGTGAGTAAGAGTTGGGAAGTCTAAAAGGGAGTGTTTTTCATCTTCCACCTTCTTAGTATTGCAAATCTAATAGATTCTATCATTCGAGGGAGTCTTGGGAGTAGACCACCATTGGATTTCACTTCGAAGCTCATGAGAAATAGTTTTTATCCTGGCGATGTTCATTTTTTTCTTAGTGTTGGTTAATATATAGAGATATTAATTATAGTTATCAAGGGTGGGGTTGATCACCTCCTTATAGTATCTTAGTTTCCTCCTACCCTCCAGCTCCTTATCATCCTACAACTTGTCCTTAAAATTAGAGGTAATAGTATATTTGACACTATATTTGCTTCTCATGATGATCTCCTCCTTAATCCCACAACGGTTGAGGCAAGAGGCGGCATCCTTATGCCACCCACGCCTGAGGAGAAGGTGGGGTATTTGACTAAAGTTAGAAGCAATTTTGGGAGCCTCTTGGATTCCATGTTGTCAAGCTTCTTCTTATACATCGGATATCTAAACATAGTCGTACTTTCAATAGGGGACAATCCATCTTCAATGAAGAGGATAGGATAGGGAGCATTTCCCTTAATCTTTAGGTTGTAGGTTATGTATTACTTTTGAATCATCTCAATCTTTCTCCATGACTCTTTGGATATACTACAACCCCAAACTTCACATCTATGTAAGACAATAGGGGTGATGAGAGTCTCAAAGAGGAACTTTTTCTTACTCCAAATTAAAAATCAACCGACTTATAATTATTTTCAAGCTCATAATAAGGTTTCCAACCTCCAATAATCCTCTTCTCTATGCTATAATTCTAGTTGAGTTGATGAGGGAATTCAATACCCAAATATTTGTAAGAAGAAACCTACTGTAAACAATGGAGATGAAATTACAATGGATGGTTTTTTTTTTTAATGATCATGACTTTAGTCTTGTCGGTATTAATTGTCATACCCATCCTAGAGCAATAGAAATGAAGCGTTTTAACCTGATTGTCTAGGTAATCATGGTTTTTTGCAAGAAAAAGGATATCATCAGCATAAAGGAGAACAATAATGATTATACCACCAAGCTTGGTGCCCTTGCAACCTATAGTTTCCAAACATTCCTCAAGCTTATTGATGTAAATACCAAAAAGGGTAGGGGATAGGGGACACCCTTGCTTAACCTCGATATTGCACTTAATATCTTTAGACCATCCTTCATTGGTCTTTAGTTTGGAAATGATAGTCTCGTAGGGGTGGATCATAGAAATCCTCAATTCAGGAGGAACCATGATATCTTCAAGTCTCTCCTAGAGCTTATCCCAAGGAATTGTTGAAATCTTTCCTAAATTTCACAAAACAAAAAATGAGATCAGCTTTACTATTGCGACATTCCTCTGCAATGATCCTGAGAGTGACAAGATGGTCGATAGTCAAGTGATGTCACCTAAAACCATCTTTCCCTTTAGCTCCTTTACCATGGTTTTCAACCCAAAGGCTAAGCTTCTTTTCCAAATGAGCCCATATAGCTTGGCTAGGATGTGGCTAATCCTAATGGTCTTTTAGTTAGAGGGAATGCTTTTGTCCCCATTTTTAAAGATACACACAATAAGTATTTGTGTCCAAAGCTTAGGGAAGTCATGTTGTGTAGCCAAACTGAGAAGCTTGTGGAGATGAGGAATGAGGAATTAATTTGCTCAAGAGATTTTCTCCCTCATCCCTTGGTAGATCCAAAGTTAAGATGGATCTAGGCTGGTTTAATTTCCCCCTTTAAATAGGCTATATCCCACATGAATGCCATGGGTCAATACCATGAGTTCTCAATACCATGAGTGATTTATTAATATTTTTTTTATTAAGGTATTTTATTTATTTTGACAAGTTAAAATATTTCATACATTAATTACTCTTTTATTTTCAATTTTATTATAATTTTGTTATTATTGTCGATTTCTCTTACTTTTTTAAAATTTGTTTATATTTTATTAGTTTTATTAGATATTCAATACTAATTAAATTACATAACAAAAATAGAAATAATTTAATATTAGGAATAGTTTTTTTTTTTTTTTTTGCTGAAGCAAGAGACGATGCTTCTATTTCATTAAACCAAAAATAATGTTATAGCATAAACAAAAAACCTTACCTCTTCATGGACTCAGGAAATACCAAGGGCATTCTGCCATAGACATGACCTTCACCTCTACAAAATTCAAAGCTAACCTCTCAAATAATACATTAAGTTGAACTATATAATTCTCCAACCAAATGGAAAACTCTGCTAACTCCCCAACGTCACTATCCCAAAAAGCCTAATAAGACTTGTGGCCCCACAAAACAGAATGGTCATTTCTGACCATCGATTCATTCTCTGAAATCCAACGGCCCAGAGAAATATTGCACTGCCAAGATGACTGATCATTAGTGCACGATGGAGAGTGGTATTCCTTCCCACACCCTTGCCATGTGTTGGAAGCCTAATGGAATCACTTCCAAATCTCCAATGCCACTTACCGCTTAGGAGCCATGCAATCACCTAGAAACTACTTTGTGCCTAGTTTTCCATTCCACAAGAGGATTGCAAGTAAATTGTCACTGCCGGAAAAATCCAACTGCCCTTCCCATGCAAGCTCCCTTTGGAACTTGCATCGCAGATTGTAACTGACTGTAAATTGACCCCTGTGTTGCATTCCAAAAAAAAGAGGAGACTGGTCAACTTACACTGAGGTGTTTTTTGAACGATCTTAGCTTGCCCTTCTCCAAGGTACATACCAGAGTACTGTGATCAAAATTGCTGAGAAAACTTCATTCCATGCCTTTCACTCTATCCTAGTATCTAAAAGTTTCTATGTCCTCTACCACTTGCTCATTGCAGAGAGCTTTTAATATGCTCTGAGGCATCTCCTGCCACTTCATCTCAATCCTGCATTTTGGATTAACCACTTCTTGGTTGGCCAGTATATCCACTAGTTTATTGGCTTTTTATCAAACATGGTTGAAATTAACAGTTCAAAGACTCGACAGATGATTTGGAATTCTTTGGTAAAATTGTATTAGTCTCCAGTGTTTTAAGACCTTCTTCGGTGTTGTTCCACAACCGATTCTCTTTACAGAGTTTATGGTGATCTATGAGTCTATGTCTATAATGACATTTGAGCTATGTTTTAGCGTCAAAAGCTCTAAACATTGTTCCAATGCCATTAATTCAACCATATTGTTGGTGGCTTTACCTAAATGGCAATGGAAGATGAAGATGATGTTTCCTCCTTCATCTCTTAACACCCCTCCATAACCAGCTATTCTAGGGTTACATTTTGAAGCACCATCAATATTGCATTTCAGATAACCTTTCGGTGGAGAATGCCAGAACTCCTTTTCCATTTCCAAAGTTGTTTCCTTCCTCTTTAGTCCTTGGGGAATGATCTCTTGTATTCCCAGTTGCCTGAGAGTTCTCAACTCAGTCTTTGTGGGAGGATTCTTAGGATAATTGCGAACAGTGGTGCTAACTGTCTCCTTAATCTATTTCAAGATCAGATCCAATAGGCGAAGAGGAATAGATTTTTCATCCTTGAAAATTCTTTTGTTCCTTTCTTTCCAAACATTCCAAATAATGAAGCTTGGCGTAAAGGCCCAAGCCAAATTAAGGAGCTCATTCTCTGCAAAGTTTCTTCTCCAATTGTTTAGGGTATTAATGATACTTCCTTTATCTCTGTCTGTCTGTTGAAAAATGGTGGCAAAAGAATCTCACAACTAGGTGGTGTAAGTGCAGCTGTTGAGAATATGTTCCATTGTCTCCTCTTGATCTTCACATAGCTGACATCTAGAAGGCCCCATAACACCCCTTTTCCTAATATTATCCCAAGTTAAGATTTTCTTGTGTTGTACTAACCACATGAAAAGTTTGATCTTCATCCACCATTGATGACTCCAAAGTTGTTGCCAGGATTTCACCAAAACATAGGAATCAAGGTTCAGGATAATTCCTTTTTCTTCCTTAAGATTAAAGGTGCCTTCTTTATTGAGGCCCCATCTTAATAGATCCTACCCCTCTATTACCAAGATCTTCCTTTGTTTTAACATGCTCATGAATGCCTCTGATTTTATTTTTATGGAGTTGTCATCTTTGCAGTCTATGCTTCTCCAGCTTCTCCACTTTTTAGAGTTCTCAGGAAGATCCCATAAATCCTTTACTTTATTCAACCCTTGGGAGTTTATTTCCTGCTTAAGGCTCATAAAGTTCTCTCTTAATAGCGTCGGTTCTTGTTTCCATTTTTCTTCCCAGAAGAGAGCTAGATCTCTTGCTTTGATTTCCCAAAAACTGTTTTTTTGTACTAGGCTTCTGTTTTCTGAGGCTTTATTCTAGATGTAAAAGCCCTTTATGCTTCTATACATTCTTATAAGATCACTTGTTTGCCAGGAGCTTGCATATTTTTCTTTCCAAGTCTTAGCCCATTGAGCTTCTAGTTCTTTCACCCATTGCCACCAAAGCTTGGCTCCTAAAACTTTACTAAGAATCTCCTACTCATCTAAGCCTAGACCCCCGTAGCTCTTGGGTTTATAGATTTTATCCCAAGAAACAAGGGCCCATTTCTTTCTTGCTTCCTCCTCGCTCCAAAGGAAGTCTCCTTAGATATTCCTGAATTGTTGTAAGACACCTTTGGGAGCTGGGAGGGCTGATAATATGAAAACAGGGATTTATTAAAGAACAACCTTTGTCAGAACCAACCTACCAGCTAGGTTGAATGATCTGATAGTCCATTTTTTTACCTTGTCTTGTATCTTGTTGAGCACTGGTTCCGAAATACTTTTGTGCATTGGTCTGGCTGTGAGGGGAATTCCCAAATACTTTGAAGGGAGGGCATCATTCTGAAAGCCCGGAATTCTGGAGATATCTATCTAAATTGCAATGTTAGTATTTTAAGAAGAATATTTTTGATTTAGAGAGATTAACTTCCATACCTGTAGCCCTGGAAAAGTCATTCAGGACTTGTTTGTACGTTGAAGCTTCTTTGACTATGGGAATTCCTTGCAGCATGGTGTCATCGACAAATTGTTGGTGAGTCAGTGCCCAGCCATTCTCTATTAATTGAAGGCCCTTAGTCTTGCCCAAGGCCTTGGCATGTTTAATGGACTTGCCCAGTCCTTCAATCATAAGGATAAAGAGAAAGGGAGAGAGTGGGTCTCCCTACCTGAGGCCTCTAGAAGGAATGAACATCTCTGAGGGTGAGCCATTCACCAAAATCTAAAAGCTGGAAGAAGTTACCAGAGCCATAACCCAACTAACCCAGTTGTGATCAAACCCAAAAGCAGTAAGGACCTTCTTGATATAAATCCAATTCACCTTGTCATACACTTTGGCAATATCCAACTGCATGATCATACCAGCTTGCCTTTTGCTGCTTAGCGTGTGAACTACCTCATGGGCTTGGATAACATTATTTAGGATTTGTCTGCCTTCCACATAACCAGATTGTTCCCCTGAAATTAAAGAAGGAAGTAGAGGTTTGAGCCTGCTAGCCAATACCTTGGATATAATTTTGTATACCACATTGCATAAAGCAATGGGTCTATACTTATCAAAAGTTAGGGCCCAATGTTTTTTAGGGATCAGGGAAATGAAGGAGGTGTTGAGGGCTTTCAGAATAGTCTTGTTTCTTCTGGAGTCCTCCACAACATTCAGAATGTCTTGTTTGACAATATTCCAATAGGCCTTAAAAAAATCTACATTGAAACCATCTGATCTTGAAGCTTTTCCATTCTACATACTTTTAAGAACCTCACTCACTTCCTCTTCAGTTACTGGTTTATTTAGGTTTAAATTGTCCTCTCTAGGTACTAGCTTAGGGTATGTCTTGTAATTTCCTTGATGCATTACTTGCTGTCTGAATTTTTTTCCTTAGTGATGCCACTTAAATGTTCTACCAAAATAGCTTCGATATTCTTATGAAAGGTCTGAAGCTCCCCGTTCTCATTCAATATTGAAGAGATTCTATTGTGAGCTCTATTAGCCATGGTGGATCTATGGAAAAATCTAGTATTACGTTCACCTTCTTTGAGCCATTGAACTCTAAACTTTTGTCTCCAAAATATTTCCTCTTGTTTGCATAATTTCTCCCATTCTTGATGGTGTTTGTCAACTTTCTCACTTTTGACTCTATCAAAACCATCTGTGATCAGTGCTTGTTTGAGTTCCTAAAGTTTTGTTTCCACTGATTTTTTGTCCACAAAAATGTTACCAAAATCCTTCTTGTTCCATTCTTTGAGTCTGAGTTTATTATGCTTTAGTCTTTTATGTAGGAGGAACATATTGGTACCCTGGATCTGCAAATCTTTGGACCACCATTTTTCAATGTTGTTGATGAAATTTGGGTGGGAGAGCCAGATATTCTCAAATCCGAAGGGTCTATTCCTAGGCAAATCAATCCCCTTGATTTCTAATTGAATTGGCCAATGATCAAAGCCTCCAAAGGGGAGAACTCTAGCTGTTATTTCTTTATCTATGAGCATAAGCTCCTCTGAGATCAAAAATCTGTCTAACTTGGAGAAGACCTGTGCCTCACCTCCTATTTTGTTGTTCCAAGTAAAAAGGCCATTGTGAATTTCTGAGTCAACCAGTTTCACATTATCTATGAAGGTTTGGATTGCTAAGGAGTTTTACTTAGCAATCTGGTACCTCCTTATTTTTCTGACAGAGATTTAATCATGTTAAAATCTCCTCCCATGACCCAAGGTATTCCTTCATGTCTGCTTCTAAGATCCAATAGGAAGTCTAGAAATCTGAGTTTCTCATCTATTTTTTGACCATAAAAATTTGTGACCAGGAAGGTATCTGAAACCCCCACTAGTTGAATAATTACTCATAAATAATATCTTGATGCCTTCACATCTATTACGCTAACTTTTTGGGGGTTCGAAAGAGTGAGAATGCCCCCCGCTATGTTCTCTACGCTAACTTCTAGAAACCCAAATCTATTAAGACATTTGCTATGGATTTGTTTTAATTTCTGAATGGAGCATTTTGTTTCCTAGATGAAAATTATGTCCGACGTTGCTAGTTTCATTTTGTTACTAAGAATTTTTGTTTTCTTTTACTACCTAGACCTCTAATATTCCAGGATATGAACTTCATAATTAAATTTTTGTAAAGGACTAATTGGTTAGGTCTTTCATCTTAGCCAAATCTATCATTAGCTTTCCACACTCCATCAAGAGCTCATTCTACTTTTTCTGGCCCCTCTTCTTTCCTGCATTTCTAGTAGCTAATCCTGGAGTTGATTTCATAGTTTTCACACCTCTGTGCTCTTTCTTGTGAATGTTTTTACCTTTATCCAACCCTCTTTCCCGATTTTTCCATAAAATCAACTGATGTATTCTGTTGCAATATTCTTGAGGCAATGAATCTATTCCTCGTTTGGTTACCTGCATCAAGAATCCTTCCAGATCCATGTTTTCCTTATCGATAATTTCCTGTAGTTCATGATCTTCCAGATCTATTTCACTCTGGGTCATTTCCTAGTACATATCCATTTCTGTTTCACTCATCATTGTCTCTTTTTGATAACCAATATCTTGTGTTTGTTTGTTTTCTTCTTCTTTCTCTTTTGTATTAGGACCTTCCTCCTGAGATTGGTTTTCTTTCGTGATTTCTTCATTCTCTTCCAACACTTGAAACTTGTTCTGACTAACCTTCTTCCCCTCGTTATGTTGTTTCTTTGGCCCTTTTTTTCCTCCTTTCCCTCTACTTGCCACTTTATGAAAGCTTTTTGTGTCCTTCATTGTATTAGGTTTACTTTTGTTGTCTGCTTTACTAAGAGGGCAATCTCTAAAAAAATGTCCATGCTCATGGCATCTACGGCATCTGAATGGGATATGCTCATAGTCCACTGTCTATACCCACTCCTCATCAAAAGATTCCAAGATAACTTCATCCAGAAGAGCTCCTGATAGATACATTTCCACACATATCCTTGCAAAGGAGGTGTATTTCCCTCTTCTTGTGGCTTCAGAAGCTTTGAAAAAATGCGCTAGTTTGTTCCCAATGGCAAGTGGTGATTCAGTTTGCTAATAATCAAGAGGTAGAGAATAGAGCTTTACCCATATTGGTACCAATGCAAAAGTCTCCTGCTCTCGAACAAAGTTCATCATCCAAGGCTGCATATAGAGACCGACAGTTGCATAAAAGTAGGGTCCTCCTTCAAATATTTTGTCTTTATCTTCGATGTTTGAGAACACTATTGTGAAGAAACCATTTGACCCAAGATGTAGGTAAATGCTTCCTTTGGGTTTCTAGTGATACTTGATCCACATCTGTAAATCTTTTTCAGTGGGCCATAGTCCCATGAATTTACAGTTTATAGCGTAAGTCCCCATGTGTTCCGTGTGTGCCTGCAAAGCAAGATCATTTAATATTACTCTAGGAGTGATTTCTGCTTTTGGTCTGCAAGGTCCCTTTTGTTTTTGTCTCTTGAACCTTGACTTTTGTCTTCTTCCTCCTTGTCCTTTGTGCTACTATTTTCCTTGGTCTTGGTCCCATTTGTCTCCTTTTCATTATCCCCGTTCCTTTCATCTGCAAAACCTTTGCTATTCAACAGTGATGTTTTACCTCTGCTAGCTATGGCATCCTTGTAGGAGGGAGTAGAGCTCCCTCCTCTACCGCCCTCCATTAGAAACGACCTTTCCAACTTTCTATAACCCTAGCTGATCACTCTTTCTATAATTGTTATGCATTCACACTGCAGTAAAATTCGTAAGATTAGGAATAGTTAAAAATTAGATTATTAATTTATTAAATTATAAATTGTTTATTTTAATTAATTATAGATTCCTATAATGTTCCATTTTGAATATTAAAATATTTGACTTAGCAACTATTAAAGAGCTTAATGTCACATCTCTACTATAAATGTCTGACGTGTTGGATCTTGCCCTTCATCTTTGTTCTAATGATGAACCTTACTAGAGGTTCGAAACTCGTTGACCCTAAGTTGTCAATGTGATTTCTTCGGAAGAAATTTTCTTAAATAAGCAATCACAAAGGCCTCCAATATGAGATTGATATTTTTTATTTTATTTTATTTTTTATATTTAATTTTAATTTTTATGTAATTTGATTTAGTCAAAATGTTAAACATTACATTACAATATCTCTTTATACTAGGCTGGGGAGTGCCTTCTAACCTAATAATTAAATTAAATGTTTATATAGCTTCATATTAAACATATATAAAATAATATTCAAAATGTATTAAAAATAAAGTAAACAATAACCTAGCCGTGGAACAAAGTGCAACTATTGATTCATTATTTTTTTACATTTTATATAAAAATCATATTGACTAATCGTTGATTAATTATATTTTACATTTTATGTAAAGTCATACTCAGTAATCATCATAATTTCAATTGTTTAATTGCTGATTTATATATTTATCTCAATTTTAATTAAACATGTTACGAAAGTTAAATTTTAATGATTTGAATTATAAAAACAACATTCCCTTGGATTTGGGGCTAGGAAGGGTTTCTGAATTACAGTGGGCCATGTAGCAAGTTTAAAGTGATGGTTGCATCCTGCATGGTGTAAACCCCCATTTAGGAGTACCCCTACCTCTCGAAATATTATCATCAGCAATAATGTGGGATATGGGTCTGATCTTTGTGAGTTAGTTGGTAAGGAGATTGTCTGGTAATGGAAACTCAACTCTCATGAGCGCTAAGTGACACTAGGATGGGGTGGATTATAGTTTGGGACTTGGGTTGGCTACAAAATCTCATACCCTTGCTCAGGATATTATTTACAAGAATTGGTGACCTCATTTAGGCAAGGTTGAGTTCATTTAGGAAAGGTTGGCCTCAAACCTTGGTCATCATAAAGTAACAATTCTAGTTACATTTCTCTATTTTATCTTTGTTTAGCTAACCATGTATGTCCCTTGACCTCTATGGTCCTTGTCTCTATCATTTTGTGGGTTGTTGGTGTCTGTTACAAATTGCCCACAATATGTTTAGAGAAACATTATCATGCTAGGTCATGTTTTTTTTGTTTTGCTTTTTTGTTTTGTTTTTTGTTTTTGTTTTTTTTTGTTTTTGTTTTTTTGTGCGTTTCTACTGTATGTTACAACTTGGACACAATATGTTTAGGGAAGTATTATCATGCTAGGTCATGTTCTTTTTCTTTTTGTTTTCTTGTTAGGGTGGTTGGACGCTCACATGTATTGTTTGTAAGGGTTCCTATCATTGTATTTTTATTTGAAATTAGTGTTCTACAAAAGGGACAAGCATATCTAGTGTTCAAATTTCATTGGGTTGTACACTGCACAAGTTTGTGATTATCACAGTGCATGAGGAAACCCATGAACCAATCCAAATTAGGGAAGACTAAAAATATAGTGTTTGGAGGCATTCCCATAGGCATGCATCATCGTGGTCCTAGTGTATAGACACCAATAGTGATATCAAACAAGACAGGCTGCATGGCAGCTAGTCCCTGCCTAGCTGGTCCAGCCACCAGCAACCTCCCTTGTGCATGGTTTTTATTCAAGTTTCACCTGGGCAAGAGCGTAGGTGCAGTTCCATAGCTGGCAGTGTCATTACCATCAGTGGCAAATCGAGGTACAGATCGAGGGGCGTCAGAAATCGGTCACGATGTCGACTGAAAAAGACGGAAATGCATTGTTTAGACATCAGAGATGCCTCTTATGCTGAGCCTACAGAGAGCATCGAGGATCGTATGGCCTGACTATTATATGATGATTTTACCTTCGATTCCTAGCTATGTGAACTCTTGAGCTTCTTTTGCGGCTTGGCCAGGTCTTCCACACATTTCACATCTGCCAGAGACGTAAACAATTGGGACTTGCCGGTGAAAAACTTGGACAAACCCCTCCTGCAAATAACTCAAACGAATAGCCAAAATGAACAAAATGTTATAGCAGCCCCCGTTTCAATTGAAGTGAGGCCGATAATTTAAATGAATATACATTGACCAATTAGACTTACTTGCGCGAAGGGAGGCTCGCTCTGAGAGACTTCATGTGAAAGAGAGGGCTGCCATTGCCGTCGGGCATCAGTGGAGGCGATAATTCCCATGAAGAATTGCCTTTGTCCATCATGTCGTCCAAGGAACTCGTTGAATCGGGTGAACAAACAGAAAAAGAAGAAAATGGAGATAAATCGCTTGTCGATATGAAGCGTTCTTCCACCATATTTTCACATTTTATAACCAATCTCCCTGCCATCCATTCCGTTGTTGTATTTGTTTGTGTGAAGTACATGCCCGTCAACACAGTCCCAGCTGAAGAACGCTTTCGATTCCGGCGGGTTGATCCAAAAGAATACAAATTGTATCGATGTGTTGCAATGTATGGTTACATGGATGTACGAATTGGGAATGTGGAATTCGAAAGCGACTTGCTAGAATCCTTTCAAGAATATATACAATCTGAGCACATGTCCAGGCCTCATGAAATTGAAATACGAGAGAGCCCTAGACTTGAGTCCAGTCAGCAATTTGAGAATGAGTTGTCAGCTAATTCATCAAGTTAATTTGATGTTTTGATAATATAGTATGAAGTAAACCATTAACATTGTCTCTAACTATTGCCGACGGGAATGAATAGGACTAAGTTAGTATTATCTCAGTAAAAACATATATATTAAATATGCATTGCTCTTAATATTAGTTATAAAGTGCCCAGATAAATCACCACTTGTCAGTCGATATTTCTTTATTAGCTACCACGTGTCTTACCACATGCACGTTAGTGAATATTTCTGTGTATAACTTATCACGATCTCCCATCCAGTAGGTTTAAACAACGATGCGAGGTTTACTAGCGAGGTTAAAGAACACAGTAACCCCAGAAACATAGTAACCCCATTGATAAGACTCATAATCAGTGTGTAATTCCACTGTTTTAGAAGATGTGAACAGGTAACACAGAGATGCTTTCGAATCTATCGACATAATGTTCAGAGCTTCGATTAATGTTATGATGTGCATGAGCGAAACGTGGCAGAGGAAACTAGGCATCGCTGCTTAGCAGTCGAGCACGCGTAGCTAATGCCATTCGAAAACAACTTGACGCTTACAGCAAGCCTAATCTCGAAGGAATTGGTTGCAGCTGCTAATCAATGTTTTCTAGTTCGAAAAGGGTTAATGCCTCCGCTTCAATTTTGCGTTACCCCATCTAAATTTATACCTCTACGCCATCCAAAAGCTTAATTTATCGAGATCATGGACTTCATTTTCTACATGGACGGCCAGTCCCTGCAAGAAATAATGAGAAGCATTGTCATACCTTTAGGCTGGACATATATTGCGCTGTGGTCGTTGGATCAGAACACACCGTAAGTTCATTTCCCCGTATTCTCATGAGTTTTTCCATCATCAATATCAATAGAAAAACCATAAGCACATTATATTTTGTATCTAATTTATGGTTTTCATTTCCAGAGAGTTGGCGTGTAAGGACGGATGGTTTAACCCAGAAATGGAAACTAGATCCTCCACAGGCCAAAGTTTAGGCCAAACGCTTTTCAATTTGTACAAGCTTTGTCGCTTTGCTCTGGATGCAAGGTAAGTTTAATCCATACTCACAGATTACCCATCTCTGGAGGGATCTAAAAAGTCACAAATTTTTAGAACAAATTGGTTTTAACCTCGGATTCGTTATATGTCTAGAAGGAAGTCTAGATTTCAGTTATGCATATATACTGTGTTGGGAGGTTCTGCGTTAAATATGGGACAATCCACCAGGTTAGGAGCACATGTTGTACTCCTGCCCCATTCACCCAACTTGATTTATGCAAAATGCTACCAAAGTTTTAATGCAATGTAATGCATGGCTTCGATGCCGAGTTCCTCCAACGGCATTTACCCAGCTTGATTTTTTATAGAATGTTAGCCGAATTTTAATACAATGTAACGCATGGCTCAATGCATAGTTCCAAGTTTGGCAAGGAAGCAACCACCATACGTCTGGTTAACGGCAAATGAGCTCCTGCAATTCAGCTTTGACGAAACCCAGCAAGAGTTTTACAGGGTAACATAATTAATTTTCTATTTCACCACTAGAGGATCCAAATTGTTATTTTTTCTGGCGCAATATTTAACGCATATAAATGTTTTCGATGGTCACAAATTTATTGTTTCTGTGTTTCTATTTTGGAATCATGAATGCAGGTCGCCCATATTCAGGTGAGTGTTTATAACTGCGTTCGCCCGTTTCAGACACGAAACAATTGATTGTGATTGATTGATCGGTAGGCTCCTTGTTGCTGCAACCCTGATATTTAGTTGTTTCATAGACTGCAGTGTTCATTCCCTGTAGAAGCGGTGTAGTAGAGCTCGGAACAACAAATTTGGTAAGACATTATATTATACGTCCCAGCTTATCTATGGGCCTAAATACTACTCTTCTGGATTTTGTTAATTCCATGGTTTGACATACAGGTTCAAGCGTATTTGATTAGGCCTGTTTCATTAGCGTTGCATATAATTACTGTCACTCTTGATGAATGTCCTTTGAACATTTCTGCCGTGGTCGAAATCTTGCAAAGTGATTACGCAAGGCTTTTGTCATTACATGTATCTGAATGTCTTGATTTCCCGTGTGTTGCAGCTTACAGTAGCTTGCATAAAAATGAATTGACCAGAATTAGCAAGGAAAGCAGTGGCAGTTGCTGAGAAACAACTATCAAGGGATGGGTGGCCAGAATATTATGATACGAAAAGAGCACGCTTCATAGGCAAGCAAGCACGGCTGTATCAAACATGGTCAAAAGAGGTATTCTTTTAATCATACAGAAACATCAGTTTCTCCAAAATTTATATCCTCAAAGATGTAGTGTAATCATACAGAAATAGAGGTAGAACAGGGGCTATCGCATGAAATAAATTTCAATATTTTTGTGATAAATTTAACCATTATTTTCTCCTTTATAAAATATGTCATTGTAGCAATTTCATGAGTGGTTGGCAAACAAAGCTCGGCCTAAGCCTCGAAGTCCAACTCGGTCGGCAAACCCTGAAGACTTGGCACAACGCCTTGAAGCCAAGCTTCCTGCGGCTGAGCAAAAGAACGCCTTGAAGCCAAGCTTTCTGCGGTTGAGCAAAAGAGGTATTCTTTTAATCATACAGAAACATCAGTTTCTCCAAAATTTGTTTCTCCAAAATTTATATCCTCAGACACGTAGTGTAATCATACAGAAATAGAAGTAGAACAGGGGTTATCGCATGAAATAAATTTCAATATTTTTGTGATAAATTTAACCATTATTTTCTATTTTATAAAATATGTCGTTGCAGAAATATACCTAGTATGCAACATCCTTGGCATCCAATGTTGTCGGTTACTTCTTGCAGGGTGGAGCAGGCAGGAAGCCACCGCCGAGAGCTGAGAGGTATGGTGCAGGATGGAGCGCAAGGAGGATATGAATTAGCATAATGCGTTGCAGATGAAGCAACAGCTGAGGGTGAAGGCGTTTTAAGGGAGGCTAAGTAAAGTCTTGCTTCCATGCAAATTGACACGCACTGCTTCCATGCAAATTGACACGCACTGCTTCCATGCAAATTGACATGCCCCCTGTTTAATAAACCTAACCTACGCCATACCCCTATTTCTCCGTAATGCTAGCCAATTAACATTAAATGTTAGCCAACTAATGCTATCCCAAAGATAGCATTACTTCAGGGAGGCGAACCTGTACTAATTAACCAAGTGCTTTCCGAACATTTTCCTAAGTTTTCAGATTGTATACCTCGTACTGAGGCCAAATAAGACGATCATTGCTGCCATTGGTTACACGCATCGGCAAACATAAAATTTAGTGGGACATATCGCCAACATATCGCCAAACTTTGGTTTAACTTTGCTTTAACAAAAATGGATTTATCGGTTCCTGTGTCAGACTAATGCAATCGAAAGGAATCGATTACTATAGTCCCTGCCAGGCCCGGAGGGCAGGGACTAATAAGAAAGGAAATGCGTTTAGAACACTATCTATTGCAAAACTTATGCAAAGGTTGAAGCTTTGGTTATATTCGTTAAGAAAAAACATCAACAAAACCCCACACAACAAATCATGAAAAAATTATACAGGTTGGCTCATGGTAGTAGACTTTTATTATCATGAAATAGCAACGTATTCAGAGCAATGAAGTTCCATTAGATAGATAAAACAATAGCACTCATCACTCTAGAAAAGCATAAGTTATATGAATCTAAATTTCTTAACAAGATTTGAATATTAGAAATGAAATTCACCATTCTCTATTAGGTGGTTTTTGGGATTAGCTTCATAGTTTACAGTGAATGATTTAATAAGGAGGATGAGAATATGGTGCTACTGAGCACATCCACCTCCAAAAGAACTAGCTCCAATTCTATCATTTATAAGGATGAATTGAAGAAGTGAAAACCCTACAAAGGAAAAGAAAAAAAAGATTCAACTTAAGGAGGCCCTCGTCCTACACCCTCTTAAATTGTCGTTTCTAAGGATTTCTTTTCTTCTTCTTCTCAATTATATTCCTGAATATCTTATTGTTTACTAATTTAAATGAAAATTTAATTCTTTATATTACATTGTTAATTATATCACAGTATAGTTTTAAAATAGTGGCTAATTTCTTTTGATTATTAATAGGAAATGTGACTAAGTTTAATATTTTTTGGGTCAAGAAAAACCAATTATATTGTTCTCCTTTCCACATAATTTAAATTAGACCAACTTATAAAAAAATTATAAACACTATATTAAATATATATTCCTAAAATTATTACATTATATCTTAAAAAGATAATACTATTTTAAATATACTGAAAAGAACATATTTAAGTTTGTTTTAAGATATTTAGAATACATTTTATGATACAATTATAAGAATTTTTAAATGTAAATCTATACCTTTCAAATCTCTGATTTAAAATATGTATGTTAGTTACATAGTTTTCATTGTTTAGAGACATTTCTAACTATGAAATATATATATTTACCATGTTATAGTTTAGTGGAAAAACTTGTGAACCATTTATGAAACCAACGTTTCGGACTAGCTAGGTGAGTCCATCATCATGGCAATGATATTTACCATGCCATAAGCTATGTTTAATTGTTTTTTTTTTTTTAATGAAATGGCAGCAAATTATGTTTTAAGCTATATACATTATTTATGATAACCTTTTAAAATAAAGTAATTTTAATATTAATGTAATGTATTTAAAAAATCAATGAAAGTTTGAAATTTTTATCATAATGGAAGGAAAATGTATTCTCTATGTTTTCAATGTTTCATGGTTTGACATATTTTATAAAGAAATTTGTAATGAAGATTCCAAGATGGCTCTTTCACTTCACAAATCACAATTTTGTTCCATCTTTTAAGACAACAAGAGTAATACTCACCTTAGATATCCTCTTAGATGGTATTCAAATGCGCTCATATATCCTTTATTTATAGTGTTTCTATGTTCACTTATGGTATTGACTTGTAAAGTTAATTGGGTTGAGCTGACATGACCTTTTATATCTCCTCATTCTAATGGATACTATTGGAAATGTATTAAAATATTATTTTTAACCATATATATTGAGCTATGTATTTAGAGTAAAAATGCATTCAAAGATACGGTATCCAAACTGGGCATCAAGAAGAAACTAGGTATCCAAGCAAAATTTCTAGCAATCTTCTTCTTGCAATGTTTATCTTAGAGATTTATTGTCCCCTATGTCTTTGATATCAATCACAATAATATTTCCAATAATATTTGTCTTGAAATCTTTATCTTGGACATATCTTGTCGCACTCTGTCTTTGACATTAATGACAAAAATATTTCAATAGAATACTTTATTTAACTTCAATATAATGATTAATATATCATTATAAAAAAAAAAAAATTGGTTGATATACTAATAATCTTGTCTGACAACTTAGTGTAATAAGTAAATTTCTAATACTAGTAATTCATCTATTCCTATTTGGAAATAGTGGTATTTAACTTATGCTCACCTAACTAGAATTGAACTCTAATTTCATGTTTCATGTAGTTCAAAAGTTTATTGAAGTAAATTGTGAAATTCCATCATTCTACAAAATATAAAATAAGAGATTGATGTTAAGGGAATTTTGAGATCTAAAATGGGCTTCCTAAGAAAAATGTACAAAAAAAAACTTTATATGAACCAATAGGATTCAATATGATGATGTCAACCATGGGGGATGATTCACCATTTTTAGAGTAAAAAAGTGAAAAGATTAAAAAATAATAAAATAATAAAACTACTTTTTCAACTTGTCTCCCTAAGGTTTTACACAAATTTTGAGTGGGAGGACTCATTGGATGGAGAATTTAATTTCTCATCCAATGAGTACCCATATTGCATGCTTTCGATGAACCTTGCTACATGAAAAATGAAAAATACATGAAAAACGTGAAAGTGATTGCAATCATGTCTTTTCATGTATTTCTAATTTTTTGTGTAGCAGGGTCCATCAAAAGTATGCAACATGGGTATTCCTTGGATGAAGAATTAAATTTTGCATCCAACGTGTGTTTCCTCTCGAAATTTGAGTAAACTCATAGGGAGATAATTTGAAAAAATAGTTTTTTCTTCTCTCCATCTAAAATTTGATGATGTAATCTAATCTTATTTTATTATTTCCACTATTATTTTATAATTTCCTTAGGAGGCCCATTTTAGACTTCAAAACTTCCCTATCGAAATAATTAAAATTTATGTTCATGACTCATGATTATATTCTATAATGCATCCATTATGGATTACTATAATAATCTAGGCTCCTTAGTCCAACATGACTCTAGCTTTTGATAGCACATATGTAAGAATGTTCTTGTCCCTATAACTATGCATTGACATATATATGGGAAAAAGGTAAGTACACTATGAATTTCATCATATGAGGGTCATAATGTAAAATTCCTAAGGTAAATTTCTTTTTGCATCCTTTTGATAACCAATGATATGTCTCCCAAGATCTGTAATTAGGTTACACCAAACTCTTGTGATAGCTCAAGAGTAATATTTAAATCTATTTGCATAGAAAATGTTGGTTTCTGGACCAATTACAACTTTGAAAGAAATACTAGGATTTGAAGATAAATATAGTATACCTCATGAACGTCCAATGGAGGGATTCCCCTGTAAAGCACCGTTAAAGAAAGGGCATAGAATAATTTTTTATTTTTACATCACCTTGCCTATGAAGAAAAAATATTTTTCCTACACCTATGTATAGGTATTTAAAATATTTATGGAATGTACAAAACGCTTGGGACAAAGCACGTGTGTATTTTCAATAAAATTATATTTCTAAAAAAAACTTCCACAAGCTATGTTGAGAGGCAATGCTCTAATTTTAGAAGTATACTTTTTATTGAATCATGTTCTAAAGGCATTTTAGAGACTTCTTATTTCTCATAAAATCTCAATCCCTATTAAAATTTCCACCTCTTTCCATACCTTCTTAAAATTTCCACCTCGTTCCATACCTTCTTGGAGCATGGGCATTCTAACAAGAGGTGAATAATAGATTCTTTTGTTTAATGACATTGCAACATCATCTTCACCCTATAAAATTCTTTTAAACTACATTGCATGTGATACCCTATTTAATAAAATCAAACCCATAAGATCTTGTTTTTGTGATATATTTTAATTACCTTATGATTTTCTACCACCATGTATGTTATTCTTCTCACCTTTCTTACACTAGTGCTTTTCATCGCAATTTAGAAACATATTCTCCAGTAAGATTTAATAAGTAGACAAATTGGTTCTTTTATTACTTGAGTATAACATTATTTTCCATCAAGAAGTATATGTATCTTTCCCATTCATTTTCATATTGTACCCCAATCCACTCAATTTGCATATTGCATCTTTCCCATGAACATTGTTGATTCCAAATATTGGTCATTTTCTAGTTTTCAACTTCTTAGAGATTAAGTTACATTTGTTCTTCATTTTTTAAAGAATTTAAAGTGGAATTTTGTGGTTGCATTTGCTTCCTCCCCATGGGTCAGGATCAATTTTCAATTTACTCCAATTTTCTATTTCCCAAATAAATGATTTCCAACTGGAAAGCATTGATAATTAATTTCTATAATATTATGGCATTATTATGTTGTTTGATGGTATTTCTAATCTTATCCTTCACTATATTAAAGACTATATACATATATCTTACTACTGGGCTCTACAAAATTGGTCTTTGAATTAATTTTTACACATAGTTTTTGCAACTTTGAAAAGGAAAAAGGATTTCTCTAACCACATTCTCCAAAAGATTTCAATAATTCTATCTCATTCTATTGAACTAACACTAAAACTTTATTTATTTATTTTATCTCTAAATTATATAAACTTCTATCAAAACTTCTATCAAAGCATCTTAACCTTTTTTAAAACATCATTTGGATCCTACGGAGAAATAGACAATATACTAATTTGTTTTCCAAAAACTACTTTTACCAAAGCCAAAAAAAATTCAATAGATATCTATGGATTGTGCCACTCATACAAATTTGTTATACACATTATTTAACTTTATATATATGTGTTGATGAAAGATAAATAGAAAAAAAAGTGCGCCTTTTTCAAAAATGAAAAATAAAATTACAAAATTAATGAGTTTATTCATTTGTATAGTATTGTACGCATATTGTTATGTTTTAAATTAAATAATTTGCTCCTATATGATAAAAGTTAGCATAGCACACCATTTTGTTTTATAATATTCTCTAAGTTTGACACAATGAATATTTGATATAATATTTTTGTGTTCAAACAAATAGGAAAATCGGTGATTAGATACATTTTTGGAAATGATATTTATTGTAAATGTTTTTTTAAGTAAATATGATGTTATATTAGAAGAAATTTTATCCTAAAAGTGCTCACAATTTTTTTTGTATGTAATATGTAAACCAATTAAAATATTTTAAATTTAAAAAGAGGTACATGTAAATATTTTGAAGGAAAAATTTAAAAAGGTATTTTTTTAATTGTATTTTTGGATTATCTCCATATAGGTTTACTCAAATTTCAAGTGTAGCTATTCGTTGAATACATAATAAAATTATGCATCCAATGAGTATCCATTATGCATACTTCTAAAAAGATCCAAATTGATAAAAATTGAAGACACAATTAAAAAACATGTTGAACACATTTTTTTTAATGTATCTTCAATTTTTATTGATGTCGATCTTCTCAAAAGTATGCAAATGGGTACTCGTTGGATGCAATATATAATTCCACATCCAACGAGTGTCTACACTTGAAATTTGAGTAAACCTATGTGGTGATAAACAAAAAATACAATTAAAAAAATTAGTTTTTTCTTTTCCCTTCAAAATTTAAAATTCTTATTTTATTATCTTCCTATTATTTTTCTTTAGGAGGCCACTTTTGGGCTGGAGTTTCCTCTAATGAATTTTGTTTCTTTATAATAAATTAATTTGTTAATGCATAGAGATTTAAATATATGTTTTTTTTCCTAATTTAATAACAATAATAGTTTCGACATAGATTTCAAACACTTACCTCAAAGTATTTTTTCCTGAATTTAATTTGTGATAAAATTAAAATCGGAAAACATGCACCTTTTCCTAGATTAGTTTTTATCTCTCAATAACTTAATGGTACATTAACCCATCAAGTTTGTAGAAAAAAGATACATAAAGTATCTTCGTAGCCATTCTCACCACCACCCAACCTAAAAATTTACCAGTTTCAAAACTCTTTTTAGAGAAGAATCTTCGGCGAAAATCACATAGAGATAATTTTGTCGACGCGTTTCAAACCAACCAGTGTGGTTCATCGTTGGAACCACATTGGTCCTAACGATGAACAACACTGGTTGGTTCGAAATGCATCGACAAAATTATCTCTATGTGATTTTTGCCGAAGATTCTTCTTTAAATTGATATGGATCACATAAGCCTAAATTCAATAATTCAAAACTCTTGTTAATTAATCCATTTTAATCTATACTTCACATCTCCTTGGGAAATAAAAAATATACCTGACTAATGCTATTATATCGAATGACTACTCAATATCACAAATCAACAAAGCTTTTCTCTTAACCCTTCATTCTAGATCTAAAAACTACTTTTACCTTGTCGTGTCTTATTTCTCTTCCTTACATTTGTGGCATTAACAATGATATTTTAATGGTCTTGGGACAAAATAATGTTTAAACTCTTTTTAATCCCAAAAAACCCTTAATAATCTATTTTGAACCATTAAGGATAAATTTCAACCTATCCTAGGTTAAGGATTATACCAAATTCATTATTCTTATGGAAAGTCCTATCTAGGCAAAATTGGTAGATCAATAAAAACCCACATCAAAGAACATATAGCTAACATGTTCCACAACCACATCTCGAAGTTTTCTATTGCAGATTACTCCCACAATTCGAAACACTTTATTTGTTTTGATTAAACAAAATTCCTTGTTTTTTCTAAGTTTATTCCTTTTTGGTGTGAATAGCATTGATTTGATTCTTCTAGATCAGTCAAAACTTGTTATTTGAGTCAACTAAGTGTGACTCATCATCAAAGAAAATGATGAAAAATTTGAGCTACACTAACTAGATAAATAGGCAAGAGATAACAAACAAGGTAACAAATTAATAAGTCAAACAAAACCCCAAAAAATAAGGAAATATAAATATACTAATAGATAATAGTAATATTAGTCATATAGTTAACAAAAAGTTAAAATATTAATTTAAAGAAGTTAACCAGAACTAAAATTAAATCAAGGTAATATATAATTTATGTTATTAAATAATCCTTGAAAATAAATTTAAAAAATCAAAAATATATATAATAAAGTTTAAAATTAACTAACTATATAAATAACCTTAACTAACAAGTGAATAATAAATACTACAATTTGTTTTTGTAAGCTTGGTCGGACTAAATGTTCATCATGTCCAATATATCACCCTGATCGGGGTGAGAAATTGAATTTTTAACTTCATATAAAGGAGTGCCTTAATAGAGCACCTGATCATAGTCTATCGAAACCCCCATGTACATCAACATGCTATTATACCTCACCTATCACTCAAAATATCTCTTAAAAAAAATACTTTAATATTTTTAATTAAGAAAAAACTACAAACTTATCCAATCTGGAAATCCCATCATTTATCAATTAATTCAATAAAACATTCCCGCTCTTTCTTATCGCCCTCAATAAACATTATCCCCCTTTCTCGTCCACCCAACCTAGCCCTAGCCATCTGGATTCCCCAACCTTCTTGCTTATTTTGTTTTATATATGGCATATATTCTCCATCCCTTAAAACATTATCTCTCTCAACTCTATAGTTGTTTCTCATTACTATTTTTCTTATCTCCCTATTAATTCTTACATAATGATTTCTTCTTCTTCCTCTTAACCGATGTTGTGTGATGATTTTTGATTATATATATATATATATATATATATATATATATATATATATATATATATATATGATATTAATTATGGTCTAACTATAAAAGGATATTTAAAATTTTTCTACATTTTCTTTTAAAAGAGAATTTGATGATCTCTAGTTAAATATATACTAGAAAACCTTTTAGATATTTGATAGAGACTAAAAAATTTATGTGTCCAATTCTTACAATAGAAAAAACATGCAGAAATAAACTATTTTAAAGACTTATAATACAAGCCTAACTTACATAAAATATACAATTGGATTGTATTGTACAAAAAAGGACATGACTAGCTCATGTTTGAACTTTCTAGGTGTACAAGGTTACTTAGATAAATTAGGATTCATTGGAATTACTATGAGGTATGGCCACTAGGTGTACCCAAATATGTAGTAATAAGAGACTTTATTTCCAAAGGAGGCGTGCCTAATACACCATCACCTAGGGAAGAATTGACCTTCATATGTATCTCTTGCGCATTTAGTAGACTTTCCATTTAAGTAGTTGCCTATTCTATAACATTAATCCTCCTCTTGAGATGAAGCGTGATTCTTTGAGACATGTTTAATTCTCTACCAAGTAAATATCCATTGTTTTCACCCTTCCTGAGACTACCTTTGTTGGTCACTATAATTGTCAACTCAAGGAAGTTTGTTTATTTCAAAGGAAATCACACCTTGCTTTGAATAGACTGAAACTCTACTTTGAATTAGAGTAAAATCAATATTTCTATTGCAAAATTCAAGATTCAAAGGAAAACAATCATCGGAAGAATCCTAGATTATATTAAGAAGCAACAACCTAGGAAAAAAGAACCTTTCAGTAATCTGTAAAAGAAAAGACTAACTATGTTGTAACAGAGAACAAGACCTTATTCCCCAAAGTAGGAATCTTCAACACCTATCTCTGACTATCACACTTTCATTAAATCATTCTGCAAACAGAATTACTAATCGAAATGATCAACAATTACCTAGGAATGAATTGTATGAAAATGATGCAAAAATCTATTGAAACAGAGTTTCAACAATAGATAGCAGAGTTCTAAAAATGTGTAAACAAGACTTCAGTAATGCATAACAGAGTTTCAACAGTCGATAGCAAAGTTCTAATAAGGCATGAATGAAAACAATACTTAACACACTACAGAAAGTAATGGGTGAATCTTTTGAGGAAGGTGGGCCCTCTCCTTCTCACAAGATTCCCCAGGAATGAAAGGGAACTAAGAAGAAATGCTAAAAATGATCTTTTATTCATCTGCCCAATGTAGCAAGTTACAATATTAAAATTAAACACGCTTCTCCTCTGTAATTCCCTTATAGCTAAGCCTTTTGTATTCTGTCATAATCCCTAATGCTGATTTCCATTGTTATTTAAAGAGGAGAATACAATTAAGCATATGATTACATGTGTACATACAAATCCTATTCTTAGTCTCATCTAATCTTCAATGCTGGAATAGGATATTCTGATCTTTCGTACCAAAATGTTGTTACAGTGGTTGTAATGGTGTTGGATTTGAGGTATAGATATTGCAACCAGTGTAACAAATCCTTTAATTATCTTTTCTTGTTACTGTTGTATATGAAATATTGTTTGAACATCACAAATCACTCGCTATTTCAACATTGCAAATCATGGATTGTTTCAGCAATGAAATTTTGGTACTGTTTAACTATTTTAGCAACGTGGTCTTCAAGCAGCAATGATATATTAACTACAGTTTTCAAACTCTTTAAGCAACTATATATTTCTGATTAATGGATAGGTACGAAAGTAATGTAAAATTACATGTAAAACAAATTAAACACATAGCAAAGAGAATAAATGTTATATACCTTTGGAAAAATAGATTAAGGTGATAATGTAGTCTTAAATATGAGCGGGAAAAGGATGTAATGATAGCAAAAAGTATGAGCAAAAAGGTAGATTATAGGGTCTTGACATCCCCCCCAAATAAAAAGGTTTCATGTCCTCAGGCAACTTCAATCTAGATCAGAATCTGGATACTGACTCTTGGCGTGAAAATTACTTAAGCAGTAGCTGTGGAAAGTACTGTTTGTTGGAGCTTTGAATCCCTGAACATATTGTAGCCTTTGTGAGGCTGCTGCTTCAACCTTCTTGCGCAACCTATGATGAGCCTGATACTTCTCTATTAGCATCCACAGAATGTGAAAATGGAACTGATAACCTATCCGATTTTCAGCGCATTGCTGGACACATTTGATGTAACTGGGTACCCGGAAGATTGTTGTCTCAAGATTGGTAGGAGTAATTAGGGATTGTGCTCCTGCCATTCCTCAGAAGATTGTTTCCAAAACATATTATTTTCTTTCATGGTAGCAGTCTCTTTGGATTTAATAAACTGTTGACAATCTTGAAGTACTATTGCCTGTAGTTGTGCCATATGTGAATCATCCCTGGTTTCTTCTAAAATTGATAATATTCAACAAAAAAGGTGGCAATGTTCTATGGTTCTAGCCGTTTCCAGAGGAGATGATTATCTTCATTATGCTTGGCATCTAGAAAATCTTTCTGCCATGTAATCTACTTGGCAAGAAAGGAGGCGAGTGCCTGAATCTGGATATCACCAACAAGAGGATTAAGATTAAGTTGTTTGTCCTCAGGAATGGCTTCATTATGAAGAGATAACTCACATAGTAGATGTTGATTACTAGTAGAGGATTCTGCAAAAGTTTGAACAAAATCTGTTGTTTTGAACACTGCATAAGGTCTTCCATCTTTGATTTCTTTCATATGAAAGAATACAAGTTGTTCTAGAAGGAAAAGAGAGTAATTTAGGGATGGCTTCCTAGCAGTCAACAATTTTTGTACCAAAACGAGCATCAGGAGAAATTTTCTTTTTAACTCCTCATTCTACTTCTTATGGGCATGAGATTCTTGGAGTGTTTGCTCCAAAGCTTCCCAATTTGAATATATGTGGTTCAACCAAAGTAGTTTGTGCTCCTGCAAGATTTTTTCCTATGTAATAGCAAACTCCTTCTTCCATTTGTTCATTATTACCTACTGATTCCATGGTTGAGTTTGTGTTCTAGCATTGTAAGTCATAGGCCGAGGTAGATTCTGAGTGGCTTGTTCCACAAAAGTAGGGGTACTGATCTTGCCAGGAGGGACAGGTTCATCAATAGGCAGAATTCAAGTATATTGGTCCAAAAGAATAGTTGTATCATGAGGCAAAGTTTGAACTTCTTCACTAATAGAAATGGGAGCTTCATATTTAATAGGAGCTTCGGATTTAATAGTTTCTGTAGGCCAAAGTTCATGTAGATCAACTTTGCTTTTTGGAATTTTTGAAGGTCCTACTAGTTCTTGTGGAACAGTAGGGTGTTCCTCTTTTTTAACAGCAAAAGACATAGGTGTAGGGGAAGCTCTAGGAATTGGGCTTTGAACCACTTTGTAGCCTGCTTGATCATAAATATCCCCACATTAGCTACACATATATTCTCTATACAGATCATCTTTTATGTTTTTCTCTGCCATGGACACTGCGCAAGCTAAGGTATACAAATTAAGTTCCCTGTCATAGGCTTCCTTTGCCATTACCAGCTCTTCCTTGTAAGCTTCTAGTTCTGATCTTAGAAACTATTTCTCTTGTAAGAGAGAAGCCATTATTGGTTCTGGTTGTTGATTTTTCATAGGTCTATCAAGAGGGGTGACTAGTTCTTGTGTAACGTTCACAACCTCAATAGTTGGTTCTTGTGGAGCAGCTATAAAATTAGCAGCTGATTCTTGCGTTTCAACTACTTGATGTAAATAAAATAGTGTTGCAACACCCTAGGCATCTGATTCTTTTATAGTAAGAACAAAATCAATAGCTGGTTCTTGCCTTTCAGCTGTTGACTGACTATCTGGTTCTTGTGTGATAGCTCCTGAATGAGTAGCTGGTTCTTGTGTAACAACTACAAAATCAGCAGTTGGTTCTTGCATTTCAAGAACAAAATTAGCAGTTGGTTCTTATGTTTCAGCTGTAGCTGGTTCTTGTGTAGTAGCTACTAAATGAGTAGTTGGTTCTTGTGTTACAACTACTTGATGTGAAGAAAATAATGTCACAGCACCCTGGGCATCTGGTTTTTGTGTTTCAGTGCCCATGGGTAAAACAGGTGAAAATTCCATAATTTGGGAGGGTGGAGGTGTATGGGCTTTTAGCAAAATGGGTTTGGGTTTCAGCATAGTGGTAGTAGTTGCTGCTCTAATTGAAGCCCTCATTCAACTTCTAGGTAGAAAAGCAGTAGTAGTTTGCTTCTTTCTTTTGTGAGTGGGCTTTTCCTCAGTGATGAAGCAGGGAGGGATATCAGGTTTATCTACTTGAGAATCATCACTAGGGATGTGAACACAAGGAGTAGATGATTCTGATAAATTGTGGGGTGGACTTGATATGGTATGAGGGTTAATTGGATTTGTAGGTGGATTAATAGGTATTTCCAGAGGGTCAAGAAGGTTTTGTGGTTACTCTTCATGAGGGTTTTCAGGATGCTCAATAGCTTCCTGAGGGTTTATGGGTGGATTCTTTAGGGGAGGGTTTTCTTGGGAAAAACCCTTTTGGATGAGTAATTGAACGAGACAGTGATGAGTGAGGGAAAGGATGGGGATTTTAGTCTGTCTACAACAATGCGACATATTTCTAAGACATCTGAGCAAATAGTATGGAGTATGCACCAGTCTAGCATGTTGTAAATGAGATTACAAGACAAAGTCCTACCGGTAAACTACCTAGTATCAGCCTTCAAAGGTAAGGTAGTGCTTGACAAACTCTGCAAGTTTCGGCCAAGGAGGCGGCAATGAGCTAAGTCGAACACCCTATGCTTTAAGCTCAACTTGTTCTCCTAGCAAGAGAAAATCCTGTTGGGCATTAAGAATAATGTGTTTATGGCAGAACCAGCGAATGCCAGTAATCTGAAGACCTAAAACCTGTGCTATATCATCCTCTGTGGCTAGAATCTGAACCTCTTGAACAATTGAATGGTCTTCTTGAAGATTCCGAGCAAATTGAAGAACCTGTTGTTGATCAAATCCTTGGAGCCTCTGAAAATAACCAAGCCAACCTACCTGCTGAAAGATTTGGTAGACTTCTGGATACAATTCTTGTAGGCTTGTCGTGGCGGGTTCGTATCATATAGCAGGACCTCCCATAGCTATTCAACTCAGTAAAATGCACAGTCACAGAGATGAGTAACCGCACCTGAAAAAAGTAGGTTTTGTGGTTGAGGACATAAATGATGGTGAAAAGAAAAGATAATGGGTAAAAAGAAGTGACGGTAGTCAGTTCGTGTGAAATGATGGCATAAAATTTCGATATCCCCCACCCCCCAACTACTGCTGAAATAATGACTTTAAGTGTATGGGGATCATGGTAATAATGAATCAGAATCTTCTCATTAACCATAGTTCAGATGTATTTACATATAAAGTTTACATACCTCATATTTACCTTTGATTCGTACTTCGAAAAATATATTTCTTGTTCATAATAAATCTGCAGTAATCATCGAAGAAACTTTGGAATTATGAGAGAAATTGTATCATGGGTTTGTTTAATCATGGGAGAAGGTAGTGAAAGTATAGAATGTAGCATGAAAAATAGGAGAAGTGAGAGTGGAAGAGCTGAAGAAGATGTTTTTATGATAGGAAATGCTAAATAGTCATGTCGTAGCAACGAAGAAATGGACAATGCTAAAAAAGTGGTATTTCAGCAACAAGAAAAGAATGGAAAAATGTTGTTGAAGAGTGATGTTTCAACAATGGAAAATATTGTTGAACAAATGGTGTTTTAGCAATGGAAAAGATGGGGAAAATGTTGCTTCAGAGTGGTGTTTCGACAATGGGAAAATGGGGAAAATGTTGCTGAAGAGTGATATTTAAACAATGGAAATATCGCTGAAGAAATGGTGTTTCAGCAATGAGAAAAATGGGGACAATGTTGCTACAGAATGGTGTTTCAGCAATGGAAAAATGGGGAGAAATGTTGGTGAAGTGTGATATTTCAATAATGGAAATATTGCTGAATAAATGGGTTTTTAGCAATGGGAAAAATGGGGGCAGGGAATGGAAAGGAAAAATAAATGAAAGGGGATGAATGAAGGGGATGTTGAAGATGAATGGATTGAAGAAAGAGGGAGCAATGCTTCACAACATGAAGCTTGGATCTACTTGTAATAAGATTATCGTTTCTTGATAGGCCTTTCCCGGATTGAGAATCTGCAAAAGAATTAATTGTAACATGCCATCCCTTGGCAGAGATTATTAGTAAAAGAAATTTAATCGAATACTAAAAATAAAATTCAGAAAAATTAAGTGCAATGAGGGGTGGCAGTCTCCTCTAAAAAGAGATAATGTGATTCTGCCACACATGTGGCCTTAAAATCTTCTACAGATGGAGCTAATGACCCTTCACTAATAATGGTGTTTTAGAGTCATCTATTTTTAGGAGCCTTACTGTTCCATTGGGGAAAATAGTACCCACTTCGTAAGGTCCTAGCCATCTTGTATGTAGTTTCCCTTGAAATTCTTTAAACTGAGAATCATACAATAAAGCCCATTTACCCTTTTGGAATTTCTTACGCTTGATGATTTTATCATGTCGTTTTCTTCTTTGTTGTTGAATTATAGTTGTCTGATGAATGGATCTAATCGTTTCTAATCCAATTCATTAAGTTGTTGCAACCTGGCTGTCTTTGCATCAGTCAAATCAAGGTTAACAACTAAAGCAGTCCTTAACGTTTTGATTTCAAATTCCACAGGAAAAACAACACTTTTACCGTAAACTAATTCATAGGGAGAGAATCCTGTAGTGTTTCTCCAGGTATTTCTGTAAGCCCATAACGCTTCAGGGAGCCTTTGAGACCAATCCTTTCGGTTTTCCTTCACTGTTTTTGTTAGAATGGATTCTATTACTTTGTTTGTACTTCCCACCTGTCCATTGGCTTGGGGGTGGTATGATGTTGTCATTCTATGATGAGTATGGTATTTTTAAAGGGTGGATTTAAAACCATCAGAGGTGAAAGGAGGTCCTCCATTTGTGACTAATTATTTAGGCACTCCAAATCTGACAAAGATATCTTCAAAGAAGAAAGCTAGAATAGCTTCTTTAGTAGTTCTAAGGAGTTCTTTAGCCTCCACCCATTTGGTCATATAATA
Source organism: Pinus taeda (assembly GCA_000404065.3). Classification (NCBI taxonomy): domain Eukaryota; kingdom Viridiplantae; phylum Streptophyta; class Pinopsida; order Pinales; family Pinaceae; genus Pinus; species Pinus taeda. The sequence continues at coordinate 156,456 of APFE031648756.1, read as the reverse complement.
TGTGTAGACCGATATATAAAATTTTTGGTTGGATGGATGGTTAATGGGTCCTACAAAATCTAAGGCCCATCTTTTAAATGGTTCAAGTACCACTTGGGGGTTTAATAGCATTTCATCTCTATGATTAGGTTGACCCATTCTTTGATAGCTATCACAGGCGCAAACATATTTCTTTGCATATCTAAAAAGTGAGGGCCAATAATAACGCATTCTGAGAATTTTATGTGCCATTCTTTTATCAGCAAAATGCCCTCTACAAGGGCCATCATGACAAGCTTTTAGTACATCATAAACCTCATCTTCTCTAATGCATCTTCGGATTTCTTGATCAAGTACTGTGCAGAAAAGACACCCACTTATCTAGCTATACCGAGCACTTTGTTGAATGATTTTTCTTTTCTCTCGGTAGGATAGGTGTGGTGGTAACTTCCCTGCAACCAAATAATTAGCAATGTTTACATACCATGGTGAGTGTGCAGATACTGCAAATAAATGTCGAAAAGTGTTGAACAAGAAATGTTAAATTTAGAATGTGCTAAAAATAGACCTGCTAAAAATAGCATGTCTAAAAATAGCCTATCTAAAAATATCAGTTTGGCCGGTGAGGTCATTGGCCACATTGGGTGAGAGGTGAAACTGCTAAAAATAGAAAGTTCTAAAAATAGCATTTTGGGCACCTTCCTATTTATAGCAGTCTGTAGTCTATCTATAGGAAGCAAAATTAATTTTGGTCTAAATAGCAGTTGGAAATATTAATTAATTAATTCAGTTGAATTAATTAGTTAAGGAAATTCTAATTTGAAGTCTTTGTGAGCATGCATATGAGTTGTCCCACTGTTTGAGGAATTTATCCTTAATTTCCTCCACTAATTGAGGGAATAAGTATGAGTTCTATAATGAGAGAATCAGTTGACTTAGTTGTAACTAGTCAAGTCTAGTTAGATTATTTCAACAAGTTGTTAAAATAATAAAATATAGTTTGTTAATGCTTGCATGCATGTGACAACTATTACTTTAGATAACTGAAGATTCACTCATGGATAATTGTTACATGTTAGTTTTGATAGAGATCCAGTTGAGATCAGAGAAGGGACAATGTATTATCAGTGGGATGAATATTTTTCCTATAAAGGAAGCTCATCCATGATGAGGATTTATCTCCTTCAGGTTTGTGTAGTTATTTTAGAGGTTAGTGTTGTGTGTGAGGTGAGAATCACATAGGTTGCAGCTGGAGGACCTGGGAAAAATAGTGCATAGAAATAGGAGGCTTGGAGGGTAGAGGAGAAGGCTTGTGAGAAGCCTTTGACTCTCTATGAGCAATAGAAGGAATGTACTGAGAGCTGGATAGCTTCTGAGCTAAGGTTTGATGTAATCTGAACATAGTTCCACTTGTATGATAATACAGAGATGGGGTTTTAGGTTGGTGCTTTCCCCTGGTTATATCTTCTATGTTATCTGTGATTGATTCCTTCTTATCAGTTATATGTGTTCTTATTGATGTTGCTCATGGTTGATTCAGATTATGCTAAATTGTTTGTAGAAGTAGATCAAGTGTTTTGATGTAGTACATTGCATTAGCAAATTGATCTACAGGTGGGAAATTTCTACATGCTACTAGAGCTAGTTGATTTGTAGAAAAATTCTACATGGTATTAAAGCTAGCTAATTTGTAGAAAAATTCTACAAAATTCTATAATAAATATTCATCAAGAAATGAATCATCTATTGGAGTATTATCATCAGGTGTTAACCGAGAAAGAAAATCAGCAACTACATTTTCTTTTCCTGGTTGATCTACAATTGTAATATCAAATTCTTATAATAATAGTAACCATCTGGTGACTTGAGCATTTGTGACAAATTTGTTCATTAAATATTTAATAAGTGAGTGATCAGTATGGAAAAAAGTAGAATAACCAGTGATGTAATGTCGAAATTTATTAATAGCATAGATAACTGCTAAAAAATCATTTTCTCTAACTGTGTAGTTAAGTTCAATAGGACTCATATTCTTGCTAATGAAATAGATAGCATAGGGGAGATGATTTTCTTCTTGTCCCAAGACAGCTCCAATTGCAATATCCAAAGAATTAGAGAATATATGAAAGGGAAATGCCCAATCGAGTCCCCTTAGAATAGGAGCTATAAATAACTGATATTTGAGTGCATCAAATGCTTCTTGGCAAAGATTAGTCCACTTGAATTCAACATTTTTCATAAGTAACGCAAACAAAGGAGAAGCTATTTTGGAAAAAAATTTGATAAATCTTTTGTAGCATCCAACATGTCCGAAGAAGCTTCTCACTTCTGTTTGGGTTTTGGGAATAGGAAGGTTCTCAATGACTTGTATCTTGGATGGATCTACCTAAATTCCTTGAGATGAAATAAAATGTCCTAGTATCACTCCTTCACTCATCATCATATGAAATTTTTTGGTGCTTAAGGAGAGGTGGGCTTGTATACATTGGTTGATTACTTTCTCAAGATTTTGTAGTGCCTCCTCAAAAGAGACACTATAAGGGGTAAAATCATCCATAAAAATTTCCATAGAGTCATTAATCATATTAGAAAATATTCCTATAATTTCTCTTTGAAAGGTTGTTAGCGCATTACATAGCCCAAATGGGAGGACTTTATAAGCAAGGGTTCCCCAGGGGCTAGTAAAAGTTCTATTATCTTGGTCTTGGGGTGCAATTTTGATCTGGTTATACCCACTGAAACCATCTAAGAAAGAGAAGAATTTCTTCCCTGACAAACTATCTAACACCTAATCAATGAACAGTAATGAAAAGTGATCTTTTTGAGTGGCTTTATTTAAGGCTCTATAATCTATGCACACTCTCCATCTCCCATTTTTCTTAGGAACTATTACAAACAAGGAAACCCATTCACTATCAGATATAGGATATATAAACCCTACATTAAGAAATTTTTGAAGTTCCTCTTTAACAATTTCCCTTAAATTAGGGTTCATTCATCATTGAGGTTGACAGATCGATCAACAATCTTCCTTGATATAGATACATTGAGTACATAATTCGGGAGAGATTCCCTTCATATCTGTATAGTCCCACGTGAATGGTTCCTTATTTTCAAGTAAATTCATTAATTGATGTGTTTCATCAACTATCAAGTTGGGGTTTATATTCAGTGTTTTGCCAGGTTCAATTTCTTCTAGAATATTTTTAGAGGAGATAGTAGTTGATGTTTGAGGTAGGCCTTCAGAATTAAGCTTTTCTTAGGTATCTGACTCCAAAATGCAGCTAGTTGATTATGTGTTTCTGGAGTCAAAGAGGAGGGTTCACAAATAGAATTATTAATTACTTCATCCTCAGTGGCATCTTTAAGGCTTAAAGCTTGTCTGATAGTCAAGATAAGTTGAGTAGATTCATCATCATAGGCCGCCCATAAGGAATTGTCATTATTAATCAAGGGTGTAGTGTAAGGGTAGAGAGTAAGCTATTTGGTTTCATATCCATTAGAAATTGTCATTGAACAGGATCTGTAGCTGATAAAGGCATATGTTGTGGCTAGCCAAGGACTACCCAAAATTAGAGGATGACCCTCCAACTTTGTTTTAGGTTGCAATACCACAAAGTCAGTTGGATAATTCCAAGACTCAAATGAGATGATTAGGTCTTCAATAACTCCTTCCAGTTTGATTGTAGAACGGTCAGCTAATTCTAGAATGGTTGGGGTATCTCTGATTCCATTCTTCAGTTGTAATAGTTGTGAAGTTTCAAGACTCATAATATTAATAGCAACGCCTAAATCTACTAGAACTCAAGGAATTATTGTTTTTCCAATTTGCACTATGACAGTAGGATGGTCGAGATCACCATATTTAAACGGAGGAGCTTTACCCGACATTAGTGCAGACAGATCACCCATGACATGAACTATGAGGGGATCTATAGTTTTCCTACCAGGTTTCTTAACACAAATGTCTCGCATACTTCCGGCATAGATTGGTACATCTCTTAGTGCTTATAATAGTGGAATTTTGACGTAGATATTTTATAATTCCCATAGAAGATTGAAAGCAGGTGGCTCAGGAGTTTTAGTCAAAGCTAAACGCTCAGGGAATGGTGGTTCAGCTATTTCAGCAACAGTATTAGAGGGTGGTTGTACCTCTTTAGGTGAATTGTGTTTTTTTATTTCTTCTTTATTAGAATCAGAAGAGGTAACATCATCAATGATAGGTTCTACTGTTTTCCCATATTGTAAAGGAATATCATTGCGTTATGTGGGGAAAACATAAAGTATAGGCTGGTTTTGAATATCAATAAACCGAACAACCTTATTATTTTCGTTAGGTTTAGGTTGTATAGGTAGTTTGGGCCGCATCATTTCATTATTCGGTGGAGCACCTGATGGTAAAGGGAGTGGTTGCTGAATTTGTGATTTAAATTGAGGAAATTGATTTGGAAATGGGATTTGTTGACCTCTCCAATTTGCATTCCATTGGTTAAAGTGAGGTTGTTGTTGTGGAGGCCAAGGAGTCAACATTGTTGGATGTACAAAGGGAGGGTTTGTTTGTTGCATGGGTGGGTAATTCATTTGATTGAAGGGTTGGTATTGTGTTTGGTTAAAGGGAGGATAATTTGCTTGACTAAAAGAATGATAATTATTCCAACGATTAGAAGATGTAAATGGCATATTAGGATTCATACCTTGTCCTCGCAGTTGCCATTTCCTTCTCTATGTCAACAGATAAATAGCTTCAGCTTCTTCATCGGTTGGTTGTAATGCTACTTTGATTCCTGGTAAAGAAGGGCATTGATGAGTTTCATGATCCTTATTACAAAGGGTGCAAATTGTCATTTTGTCTAATGAGCATTCCCTTAGTGGGTGCTTTTCTTTGCATTTGGGGAAAAAGGTGGATAGAGCTGCTTCTGCTTCGACTTATTTCTTTTGAATCTGTAAGGTGTTAATTTGTGAAGCAAAAGAACTAAACATTTCAATTTTAAAATCCTCAAGTAAATTACATATTTTGGCTCTTGTCGCTCCTCCACTGGCTGATCTTTGAACTCTTGAAAATGTGGTATCCCCGCTGTTTGATCTATTCCTTGCAGCTCCTCTTAAACATCTTTTATAGAGGTTAACAATTTCATCATATGATTCTTTAGATATGTCCCCTTTACCAAGCATATTTAGCATATCTAGATAGTCATCCCTTACTCCTTTTAATAATATTTTTTTATAAATATCTGTACTTACATCAGGGTGGCTGGACCTTTGTAGATTATACGGTAGATTTTCCACAAAGTCCTCCAGATTTTCATCCTCTTTCTATATCATCTTGAATAGTTCCTCTCTTTTTTCTCTTGTTCGGTAATAGTCTTGATATTTTTGTAGAAATTTCTATTTGATCTGATCCCATGTTGTGATTACATGACCTCCAAAACTCGTGAACCATATTAATGCATTTCCCTTTAATGTTGTTGGAAATAGTTTTAATTTTTGAGCATTGGTAATGTAATCATAACTTTTTCATAATATATCAAACTCGAAAAGGAATTCATCACGATCTTCAGAAGATAAACCATGAGAGTTAGTAAATCTGAAAGTGGAATATTCTTCATAGGAGCTACTCCTCTAGGAAGATCACCAGTAGGAATTCCTAAGGTAGAAAGAGAGTTTTCATCTTGTACATCTGCTTCAGGACCTACCTATTCTTCATGGTGCAGCTCTTCATTATACTCATCCATGGTTTCTTCTGTTTGTTCCCCTGCTGCACTTGCTCGATCATCAATGTTTTATGCTAGTTTCTCAATTGTTTCAGGGCTCGCAATCTCTTTCTCTATTTTGAAGTTCACTTGAAAGGAAGGCTGAGGCTTTGGTTTTCTAGAGCTTGGTCGCTAAGGAACATAAATTTTAGATTTTGATATAATCTCCTTGATAAAGGTCTTTCTTCCTCCCCTTCCTCTGCCCTTGCCACCTATAGGGTTAGTTTTCTTGGGGGCTCCACGTCCTCTCATGCAATCTGGACATCTAAAAGAAAAACATAAATGCTTTTGAGATCTATAATTTCCTTCTCCGGCAACAACGCCAAAATGTTGGTCACTATAATTGTTTATTAATTAAAACAATCAAGTGTTACATAAATTGTCAACCCAGGGAAGTCTATTTATTTCAAAGGCAATCACACACTATATCTGCTCAATCTCAAAAGCAATCCAACGTTGTAGTAAAAGTTACACTAATCACACCTTGCTTTGAATAGACTAAAGCTCTACCTTGAATTATAGTAAAAGCAATCTTTCTATTGCAGAATTCAAGATTCAAAGGAAAAACAATCAGAGGAAGAATCCTAGATTATATTAAGAAACAACAACCTAGGAAAAAGGAACCTTTCAGCAATCTGCAAAAGAAAAGACTAACTATGTTGTAACAGAGAACAAGACCCTATTCCCCAAAGTAGGAATCTTCAGCACCTGTCTCTGACTATCACACTTTCATAAACTCATTCTGTAAATAGGATTACCAATCAAAATGATCAACAATTACCTAGGATTGAATTGTATGAAAACAATGCAACAATCAATTGAAACAGAGTTTCAGCAGTAGATAGAAAAGTTCTAACAATGTGTAAACCAAACTTCAGTAATGCATAACAGAGTTTTAGCAATCGATAGTAGAGTTCTAACAAGGCATTAATGAAAAAAATAATTAACACATTACAAAAACTAATGGGTGAATTATGTGAGGAAGGTGGGCCCTCTCCTTCTCACAAGATTCCCCAGGAATGAAAGGGAACTAAGAATAGATGTTCAAAATGATATTTTATTCATCTATCCAATGTAGCAAGTTACAATATCAAAAGCAAACATGCTCCTCCACTGTAATTACCTTCTAACTAAGCCTTTTGTATTCTATCGTAATCCCTAATGCTGATTTCCCTTCTTATTTAAAGAGCAGAATACAATTAAGTATATGATTACATATGTACATACAAATCCTATTCTTAGTCTGATCTAATCTTCTATGCTGGAATAGGATATTCTGATCTTCCATAGCAATATGTTGTTACAGTGGTTCTAATGGTGCTAGCTTTGAGGTACAACTATTGCAGCTAGTGTAACAACTCCTTTAATTATCTTTTCTTGTTACTGTTGTATATGAAATATTGTTTTAGCATCGCAAATCACGGACTGTTTCAGTAATGAGATTTTCACATTGTTTAACTGTTTTAGCAACGTGGTCTTCAAGCAGCAATGATGTATTAATTGCAGTCTTCAAACTGTTTTAGCAACTATATATTTCTGATTAATTGCTAAGTATGAAAGTAATGTAAAATTACATATAAAACAAATTAGGCATATAGCAAAGAGAAGAAACGTTATATACCTTTCGAAAAATTGATTAAGGTGATAATGTAGGCTTAAATATGAGCAGGAAAAGGATGTAATGATAGCAAAAAGTATGAGCAAAAAGGTACATTATAGGGTCCTAACAACCTCCAAGCCAATATAGGGTTCATTGACTGTTGAATCATGTTTCCCGAGGGTGCTTCAAGTGGCACAAAGCTCTTTGGAATCTATTATTGTGCCTTGGATAAATAACGGATCTAAATCAATCAAAGAAAATATGGAATCAAAATTAAATAATGTTCACTCTACTAGGTTTCTTTGTACCCCTATGAACCAACTCCCTATTACGAAATCCATCTACAAACTTGAATTAATTCCATGATGTAAAGTATGAAAAGACACTCAAGGTGATATATCCTCAATTGATGACATACTCCTCCATCATGATGATGGGAGGTGAATGACTGTTGTGTATGACATATAGTGGCCTTTAGTGGCTCCACCTGGTATGATTATGAGTTAACACTTCATGACCCATGGGGTTAAATTTTTTTATGGATGTTATATAATCTCCTAAAAGTAAATTTTTGAATCATTATTTTAGACTTTTAGCTTGAAACATTCTAAATGAAGGACGTAAACTTGAGATGAATAGGATGCAAGGATTTCCATTTTTTATAAAAATACATGTAGTTGGGATCTGGCAGACTTATGTGTGCATGCATCATGATACCATTTAATATAATCTCTTTGTGTTTAAAGGACCTAAACTTGAGATGAATGGGATGAAAGAATTTCCCCTCTTTGTAAAAATACATGCAGTTGGGCTTTGGTGCACTTATGTGTGCATGGGTAATAATGTCATTTAATATAATATCTTTGGGTGTAAACAAATGTTTGACCATTACGTCAAGGTGCCCCCCATGGATTTGGGATACACTCTAATGGGGAATTGAACCTTTCCCAATGGTGAAAAAATCTTCACTTTCCATCATTAGATCCAACCCCTTTGGACTTTAAAAAATTTAAAGACAAGACGGTGGGTTTTGATCCACCTATGTATGCATGAGTCATGACATAATTTAATATAATATCTCTGGGTGGAATCACACATTCCATGACTACCTCCAAGTGCTCCCATGGCTTCAATTTAGGTCCACCTTGTCCAATGGTGAAAAAAATATTATTAGTTTCCCTTTGACTTATAAGATCAATCACTCTCACCCTCCCTATATATAATATTATATATATATATATATATATATTATATATAACATATTATATATATATATTATATATATATATATATAATATATATAGAGAGAGAGAGAGAGAGAGAGAGAGAGAGAGAGATTTTTAAAATATGATTGCTGAACAAATTATAGTTCTTATAGAATTCTCAAGATGTAATGTCATGTATATTAAAGAGTGCTTACCACTTTCCTATTTTATTATTCATGTCATGATTTATGGATATCCCATTTCAATATTTTGTTTCTAATTAAATAATTAATATTATTAAAAATTTAATTAGATTTAAAATTTTAGATTTACTTGAAATTATTTATCTCAAATTTCTTCTTATAACACCTTATCCTTACCTTCTCTAAATTACTATTCTATTTCTATAATGTATCTCTTATTATTCCCTATCAAAATTAGCTTACCCTTATATTCAAACTTATTTCATGAAGACATCCACAATTGCTAAACATTTTCCCAAATTTTTAAATTTAAATTTGTTTCAATTTCTCTTTGAAATCTTTATAACTATTTCTCCTTTATATTTCACAATTTAATTGTTATTATTTTAGTAATTTTCCACAACTATATTATATTTTGTATGTTATATAATTATAATCCCAATAGGTCCCAAGGGTAGCTCAATTGGTGATCGAAGTAATGTGACCTAGAGTTTAAATAGCCTTGGTTATGACCTAGTTTACGGAAAAGAAAAAAAGCCTTAAAACCCCAAAAATTTACATATAACTACTGTCAAAAAAATTATTAAATTCCTCTAGAATTTAAAATATACATACATATATATATATATATTTCCACTTCAAATAAAAAATATTTCAAAAAACTCAACCCTCTTACTTTTAAAAAAAATCAAACATTACACACATTATTCAAAAATATCCTAAAAAATAAAAACAATAATTATAAAAATCCATAATTTTTTATAATAAAATATATTTAAAAAATCAAATTAATCAAATCATACCATCCCAATATATATTATTTTTATTAATTTACCACTTATTTGTCTTTAATAATAAATAAAGTTTCCGCTTGAAATAAAAAGATATTTCAAAAACTTAACCTGGTTTAATTTTAAAAAATTAAAAACATTACTCGTACATTATTCAAACAGATCCTTAAAATTATTGAAAATTGGTTAAAATTTTTCATAATTTTTACAGTAAAATATATTAAAAAAAAAAAACTAAAATACTCTAATCTTATTATTTTTCCCTTTTTTTCCAAATACATTAGGATGCCCCATCTTCCACACTCTAAATTCATTGATGGTACTTATGCACATCAATTAGGATAACACCATTTTGTAAATGCATAGTTGTTATTATACCGACCAACAGGCATGGTATATAGTGATTGATATCGGTTTGACTATGCATTAATTTTGTTGATTTTTTTCATATCGGATATCTTAAACAAAGTCTTGGAAAAAACGATATTTAAAATTATTCAACTAATTTAAAATTTTTGCTATGCAGGTTGGGGTCTTATTGCAAAGTTCCCCACATACCTACGCTTTTATCCAAAGTTCGAAATTTTGCTTTGGATTGCGTTTCCTTTTGAACTTTTATGCAAAATTTGAAATTCGGCTATGGATAGCATCGATTTCTTTTTGAACTTTGGACAGTTTGGCAAGTTCCATATTGAATTTTTATGGAAAGTTCAAGTTTGGGAAGTTCGACTTTTTTAATTTTTGGAGTTTGGCCTACTATATTTTCTTGGAGTGAATAGAGATTTTATCTGAAGTTTTGAATGTGGTTGTCTTCTACTACCGCCTCCACTTCCACCTATCAGCATGGTTCAAACATCAAGGAGAGGATTTTCATTAACACCTATAGGCGTAGTCTTGTTTATATGGATAATTGTTGAGGGTCTATAAGAGTAGCATACAATATTTTCTTTAGTTGCAATGACCAGAGTGAGTTTTCTTAGTTCTAGTGACCAGAATCGATCAATAGCCACTATACCCGTAATGTGATCCATGAGATACAAACTAAATATGAATGCGGTCTGAACAGATGGATGCACATGGCATCATCAGCATCAACATCCATGATCTTTGAGTCTGAGCTATTGGATCTCCCCGAGGGTTCCTTGCCATGCTTTTTGTATATCACTAGGTTTCTCACACTCGAAGGAGCCAAAGAGGCCATATGCTCCCACAACAAACATCCTGGCAATTAATGCATCCTTAGTTTGGTTCCATTCCAAAATATATTAGTTTCTTTTTCTTTCTTTGCCCAGTGTAAATGCTTACATTTACACTGTAATCTCTTCCACTGAAGCACTCAACCTCCAAAATCTTCGTTTCTTTTTTATTATATCATCCTAAAGTGCTCAAAATTTCCAATACAACACTCTCCCAATAGACAACAGAGAATTTTTCTCAATCTAATACTGCGATTTGCTGTCCTCCTCAACCTTTCAAAATAGGGAGGTCAAAAAGTAGCACAAAAGCACTGACGTCCATCAGCTGAATCTCGTAAGTGTAAATTAAGTGTAAAGGTTGCATGGTTTATTGAGATGAGTTGATTTGTAAACGTTGCCTGGTATATCACGTGAGATCCAGAGAAGCCACTTTGTGGCCATTCTACTTAAAGGCAAATGTTGGTAGCATAAGTTGGTCCATTCGTAAAGAAGCAAAGGCAAGACAAACAATGGTGTACCCAATGCCAGGACAAATAGTGCTATACCCAATACCAGTCTACCGAGTGAAGTAGAGACAATAAGCAGGTCGATAGCTTGAACTGCAGCTTGTCCCCTCTACCTTTAGTAGCTTAAAAGGTCCCCTCCACTAGTAGTAGCTTGAAAAGCACTAATACATGCCATAACATAAAGTTGAAAATTCGATTTGTCGAATAATCCGTAAGCTACTAAAATTGGCTATTAGAAGGTAAACTGCTAAATTCGATTTGTCGAATAATCCGCAAGCTACTAAAATTGGCTATTAGAAGGTAAACTGCTAAAAGTTTCCTTATTAGATATTTATCTGATGATGTTAATGACCTCGTCGATTATAATTTTAGCAAACAATCTTGCAGTGAGCTGCAGGCTTGCGTTTCAAGATGGCATTAGAAATGAAGGACTCTTCCAGAATCAGTTGATTCATGGCACCATTTCTTCCATTCAGTCCGTAGTCTCCGTGAGTTGGCCGCACCTTCTCCGTATTAATGTTCATGTTAATATCCTTGTAAATTTTTTATTTTTCTTGCTGGAACACCATTTATTTCAGATAACTTAATGTGTTTTTTAGAAATCTTAAAGGCGAATTTTATGTTTCTGAGTGTAATTATATGATTGAAAGACCAAGGTTGAAAGACAAATGTCTATGGTATATGCTCTTGCCATCACATATCAATTTTAGCATGATATGTCTCTAATAGGAATCACTCTTAATGGCACGGGATCACGTCAGCATGTATAAAAATAATTAAAACTGATGGCGAGTCTATTCTGGGAAAGTCTTGTTTGTGTTGCATACCCACATTTTACGTGATCTTTGACAATTGACAGTAATATTTGATTCAAAATATGAGGAATTAATTTACTTTTAATCCATGATACACATATGTGTTGCTAAAGCAATTTCATCAATTTCATCAATTGTGTCACGTGAGAAAATGCCAGAATTTTAGTTCATTAGTTTTGGTTCACAATCTCTCACTTGAAGCCAAATAAGAGTGATCAAGTCACACCGAGTCCTACCATGTCTTTACATAACTCATGTTTATTTCGTGGTAGAATTTTAATGAGAATGTCAGTAGGGTTCCTATCTCTATGGATCTTTTCCAAAGATAATTGTTCTTCCTCCAACACATGCCAGATCCAATGGTACTTTAAGTCAATGTGCTTGGTTTTTGAATGAAATACTGGGTTTTTCGCCAAGTGAATGGCACTTTGACTATCACAATATAACACATACTTGTCCTGCTTTATTCCTATCTCGCCTAGGAATTGTTGTATCCACAACATCTCTTTACAAGCTTCTGTTGCAGCTATGTACTCTGCTTCTGTTGTAGAGAGGGCTACCATTCTTTGTAGCCTTGACACCCAAGATATTGTTGCACCTGCAAATGTATACAAATAACTTGTAGTGGACTTTCTAGTATCCATATCTCCAGCCATATCCTCATTTGTAAATCCTTCAAGCACAGTCTCATCATGACCAAAACATAAACAATAATGACTAGTACCCTTGAGATACCTTAAAATCCATTTTACTGCTTGCCAATGTTGTTTGCCTGGATTGACAAGGAACCTACTCACTACTCCCACTAAATATGCAATGTCTAGTCGTGTGCATACCATGGCATACATCAAGCTGCCAACTACTGAGGCATAAGGAATTCTGCTCATCTCTTCTTTCTCTTTGTCATTACTAGGACATAATTCAGTACTCAGCTTGAAGTGGGCTACAAGGGGTGTACCAACTGGCTTGGCATCTTTCATATTAAACCTGTCAAGTACCTTCTTGATATATTTTTCCTGTGACAGCCACAACCTTTTGTTTTTCTTGTCATGCATAATCCGCATGCCCAATATCTATTGTGCTTGTCCCAAATCCTTCATTGCAAATTTTGCTGGAGTTAATGCTTACATTCCATATTTGAGAAATTTCGTTGTTTTTATCAAATTTGCTACCTAAATATTTCTTCAACCTATTAATCTTATTTTTATCATGCCGAACAATCAACATGTCATCCACATATAACAATAATATGATATATTTTCCTTGATCATACCTCTTGATATAGACACAATGGTCAACTTCCAACCTCTGAAAACCTTGTTCCAACATGAATGAATCAAATTTCTTGTACCATTGTCGAGGTGCCTATTTCAACCCATAGAGACTCTTCTTCAACCTACAAACAAGGCCTTCTTTGCCTTTTTCTATGAAGCCTTCTGGCTTCTCCATATAAATTTCTCCCTCCAATTCGCCATGAAGGAAAGCAGTTTTTACATCTAATTGTTCACATTCTAGGTCTAAAGAAGCAACTAAACCAAGAATGACTCTAATAGATGACATTTTAACAATAGGTGAGAAAATTTAGTGAAATCAATACGTTTTTTTTGGGCAAAACCTTTCACCACCAGTTTTGCTTTATACCTCTCCTTTTTGTCACCTTCATGCTTAATCCTATAAACCCATTTGTTTTGTAGAGCCTTTCTACCTTTTGGAAGGTTTACCAACTCGCAAGTTTTATTTTCCTGCAAAGAGTTCATTTCTTCTTCCATTGCTTTATTCCATTCTTTATTGTGCTTGACTTTACAAGCTTCTTGAAAAAAATTAGGCTCACCTTCATCAGTCAACAAAATATAGTTTGAAGGAGGATACCTTTGTGAAGTCTTATGAGGCCTAGAATATTTGCAAACCAACTGTGGTGGTATGTTGTCAGGTTGATTCTCCTGTAAAGGTTCCTGCAAGATTCCTTCTTCTTATTGTTCATTATTTTCCACTTGTTTTTCTGCATGCTCCTGAATTTGTTGTTCATTTTCTTGTATTGGTGGTATGTTTTCCCACTGCTCTTCAAGCCTATCAATAACCTTCTTGACCTCCAACTCACCTACAATCCTCTTGAAAATTTCTGACTCATTAAATATAACATCCATGCTTCTAATAATTTCATGTTTGACTTGATCCCATATACGATAACCAAGACCTTCATCCGCATATCCCAAAAAAATGAATTTCATAGATTTATCATCTAGCTCAGTTCTATTTTCTTTGGGAATATGTATGAATGCTTCACATCCAAAGATTTTCAAGTGAGAATAATTCAAATTCTTACCAATCAAAACTTCTTCGGGGATACCACCATCCAAGGTTGTAGTTGGAGATCTATTTATGAGGTAGCAAGCGGTCCTAACTGCTTTAGCCCACAAATTCTTCTCCAACCCAGATTTGGACAACATACTTCACACCTTTTCCATAATGGTGCAATTCATCCTTTCTACGACACCATTCCGTTGAGGAGTACTAGACACAGTCTTCTCATGCTTTATGTCAACCTTGTTACAATATTCCTTAAATGCATTTGAGCAATATTCTGCACCATTAACTTTTCTTAAACACTTCAACAATTTGTTAATCTCTCTTTCAACAGCAACATGGCATATTGAAATATTCCAAACACTTCACTTTTATGTTTCATAGGATATGCCCAAAATTTCCTGGATGCATCATCTATAAATGTTACAAAATATGATGCTCCTCCTAATGATTTGATGTTAACAGGCACAAACACATATGAGTGTACCAATTCTAACACATTTTTCTTTCTGTCATGGCCACCTCTAAGGAATGAAACCATTCTTTGTCTACCACATATACAATACTCACAAAGATCAAGATTGTATAATTTCAAACTTGGAAATCAATTTTTATCAACAAGGATTTTTAAACCCTTTTCACTCATGTGACCCAAATGCTTATGCCACAGATTTGTTGAATTTCCTTCTTTTGTGACAGCAGCCAAGTCTGATTTTCCTATCAGTGTCTTCAATGTGTATAATGTTCCTGTCTTGTGTCCTTTGGCCACGACCAATGCACCTTTGTTAATTTTCCAGCCTCCTTTTCCAAAGCTTGTCGAATAGCCTTCATCATCCAGTCGTCCCATAGAGATTAAACTCATGCACATTTCTGGTACATGCCTGACCTGTTTCATAATATATATTGTCCATCTTTCGTCTTGATCTCGACATCTCCCACTTCAACAATGCTGCAAAAATGATTATTCCCCAAATGCACTCTACCGTAGTCACTAAGATTATATGAAACAAAACTATCTTTGCACGGGGCTACATGGTGAGATGCCCCAGAGTCAAGGATCCAATCAGAGGTACTGCTAGATGTATATACGCATGCATCCTCTACTGAAATAGTAAACAACACATCACCATCTGTGGCTACAACAGTAGTCTCACCTTCATTTGTGCTGGGTCTCTGATCCTTTTGTCCTTTCTTCTAGAATCAACATTCTTTCTTCATGTGCCTAGGTTTGCCATAATGAAAACAAATGATGCCTCTCCTTGATTTTGATATGCCTCTTGATCTTGATCACCCTTGCTGGCCTCGACCCATTATCCTACCATGATCAGCTAGAGCCAGAGCCTCTCCTCCCTAGTTTTCTGCAATTGACTTGTGTCACAGCTCCTGATTCATTAAACTACTGCTGACATCATCAAACTTTAGGGTCCCTGTAGTTATTGAAGTGCTCATAGGTACAATTAAATTTTCCCAACTGTCTGACATAGAACACATTAGCAAAATAGCTCTAATTTCATCATCTAAAATCATCTTAACAAAGGCAAGCTGATTATTAATAATATTAAATGCATTCAAGTGCTCAACATCTGAAGCACCCTCCTTCATTTTGAGATTATAAAGCTTCTTCATCAAGAACACTTTGTTTGATGTTGTGTTCTTCTCATAAAGATCATGGAGCTTCTTCCATAATCCTTCAGCCGTCCTTTCTTCGGACACATTGAAATAAAAATGCTTTGCTAAATATTGGCGGATTGTTGCAATCACCTTTCTATCTAGCTTATTCCATTCTTCATTTGTCACCAATGAGGGTTTCTTTGTTGTGCCCTCAATCGGCAAATACTGATCCTTTAAATCAGTGTATCCTCCATCTGTGATTTCCATAGGGTGAAATTAGCCCCGCTCAAGTTCTCCATATGTGTAAGTGTTGTCTCCATTTTCAATCAAATTCACACCTGAAAACACAAAAACTCCACTTAAAAATAAAACTTTGATTATCACTCTTTAAAATTTAGTAATAATGACTTTCCTCCTTTTAAAATAGCCTTTTCAAAATTCCTGCTCCTTTTTAAAATATACTTTTTCAAAATTCCAACATATAATTATATATGTTTCATAATAAATATAAAAACATATATAATGTTTTAACCTTTTCACATTTCACACATACATATGTTGGTTTGAGACAAAAAATTGATGTATACGTGCAATCTTGATGTAAAACAAAACTTACGAACACCACATTTCAACTCCAATCTCCACGGATCTCCACTTTTCAAACTCTAGCAACACATTTCAACATAGGTCCACGACCTTGTTTTTCTTGTAGCAACTATCTTTTAGTTCCAGCGTTCCTTAGCTATCCTGGACATATCCTTCAATAGGTCCAGGGGTAACAACCAACGTTTTAACGAACGCTGCTAGAGTAAGGCGATAGCACTAAGCAGCTTGCACGGTGGATATTTGAACCCTAGCTGTGATACCAGTTGTTAGACTAGAGCATACATAACACACAATGGATTTATACTCAGAGACATAGATGACAATAACAAAGAATAATTCACAGAGACAGACAAATGGAGAAACAACAAGATTACTTAATCAGAAATAGCGAAATAGATAAAACAATTACTAGAGAATAGAAATCACTTTGCATTACATAACAGGCTTGGCCTTGGCTTGCTTTCCTTGGCCAGAGAAATTACAAATTTATACAGGAAGAAGAAGGATATAGAATCTTGTATGTGACTCAGATGGAGATCTGGAATGATCTAGAAACTACTGGCTATGTAGGAGGATCTAGAATCCTGCATGAGATTCTAGAAACTAATGGCAGTGTAGAAAGATCTAGAATCCTGAAGATCTAGAAAGTTCTAATCTAGAATCCTCTGTGACTTTGGCTTCACACTTAACACACAATCCATAACATGATATAAAATGGGAGGATTTACTTTACCAGTCCTACCCCTCACAACATAAATCTAATGACTTTCTCAAATGGTTATTATCTGTATTAAAAGGAGGTTGTGGCTACACCATACAATGAACTAATGTAAAGCAAAATATAATTCTTTGATATCAAAGACCCAAAATTCCAAAATCACTGCCTACTATTTCAGGAGTTCTAGCAACATTTATTAATTGAGCAGTTCTGGCCACATATATTAAACAAAAACTCTAGTATTTGTCCATAAGAACTTGGTTAACCTGGGCAGACTAGCCAATTTAGACCCCCTATGTTGGGTGTGGAGCCTGATTATCTTCTGTATTCAAAGGTTTCAGCTAGATGTATACCCCAGGAAGATTGTACACCCCTCCACGCGGGGGTACTTGTCCCCTCCGTGGGGGTCCGAGGGCCAGCAGTACCCCAGCAAGGGTTCGGGGGTAGCGCCCCCATAGCTAAAAACAGATGTAAAATTTCCTTGTAAAAATCTAGTAATTTCTAGTCAATCTGGGTCGTCCATTAGGCGAATGATCTCACGATATAAGTTATGTTTAATTTATGGTTTTTTGCCTTAGAAGGAAACACCTCACTATATATGAGGGAATTGTATTGCATCTATGAATATCTGTATTCTGAGTGAGAGAGAGAGAGGAGATTGAGAGTGAAGAGGGTGTTACAACGGATCTGTTGTAGGTTGTATCTCTTCAGTTTGCTAGACAATATAAAAGGAAGGACTGGTTGTTTCTTCGTGGATGTAGCTCAAACTGGGTGAACCACATATATTTGTGTCTCTCTTGTTTTATGGATATCTGTATTCTGAGTGAGGAAGAGAGAGGAAATTGAGAGAGAAGAGGGTGTTACAGTGGATCTACGTAGGTTGTATCTCTTTAGTTTGCTGGATAATATAAAAGGAAGAACTAGTTGTTTCTCCGTGGACGTAGCTCAAACTGGTTGAACCATGTATATTTGTGTCTCTCTTGTTTTATGCATTTTCTATGTTTATATTTTATATTTCTGAAATATTTTATGTGTTCCATTGCTCTATAATATTTAATTTTCTAACACCCTAGATCCACAATACTAACATTCATACGCTCTAGCCAACAATGGTACCAATGTTCATGTTCTTGGGTTGATCAGTAGAAAATCCAAACACACAAAAATTACAAAGTGTTTTGATCAAGTTTTCACAACCAAGGCCAAAATTATAATGATTGCATTGACGAATACACATGTGTGCTGACTTACAGTGGAAAAAATTCAGGTAGTGACTGAAATGGTACCCATCCAAGTTGTAAAAAATATCCAATCAACATTTGCTATTCGGTAGGTTAATGTTATTTGTATTTACGCTAATGTTTTGTTAACCTAGTAGGTAATCTCTTCCGCAGTTGAAGTCAATTAGATATATTTCAATTATGCATTTACTTGTTATTCGGTAGGTATGCCATTGCACTGCAATCTTGTTAAATATACGAAAGGCATAATTATATACTTCACTTGATAATTAGTGAAGTATTCAGTATAATTCACTTGATAATTAGTGAAGTACTCGGTATAATTCAAGGTTTTTATTAATAGAAGTATAGTTTAAATGTTTTTATTTTTTATTTTATATATTAGTTTTATTTAGTAATAAGAAAATGTTAATATATATATATCATACATACATATATATATTTATATATATTATATAGATATATATATATATATATATATATATATATATATATATATATATATAATTAATTCTATTAAAAAATAAATTATTAAGTTTTAAAAGAAAATAAAAAAGAAAAAGCATAATTCAAATAATAATAAAAATTAATCTCAAAAATAAGAGCCGAAGCAACATCTTTTCTAATGAAATTCAACAAGTTTAATGCTAGCAGTGTTCTTATCTTGCTAATCTGGATGGTCAACTAACTCACATAAAAGGCCATCTCTAATGTTGTCCTTTGGTTTGAGTAAGTATCAGTGCCCAGAATTCAGCCCCAGTCCCTTCATCATATTCAACCTCTAGGCTGATGTCTTTTACTTCTAGTTGTTCATCTTATTAGTCCCTACCATCTAGCAATGGCCAGGGACTATAGTAATAAAAAATGATGCAATTAGCATTACTTGAGCTATTTTAACATGTTTCTTAGTCTCGACTCTTGATTTATAGTCAAAGTTTTTTAACAAGGATGGATTTGCCATCTTATTTGGCCTCTTCTTGAGGTGGGGAGGCAAAAAGCATAGATTATAATGTATTTGTTTGTACATAGTTTCAAAGTCGTAAATGCTACTAAACTAATGCTAGCATTAATATAGGGCATTAAATAACAGGCTCTCCGATTTCTAATAATTATCTCATTAACTTACTCTTTTTCGATTACATGGTTACCAAACACATGGCTACCAAACACATGGCCACATGGCTTACAGATGGCTCTTAGATGCATGGGAGGAACATCTAGAACATCCAGCTATCGGTTCCCATCGGTGAGTGCTATCTAATCTCCTACAGCTACTCGTGCTCTTGTATTTACTTGCTTATTATTAGCTGCCATTGCTCTTGTATTTGCTTGCTTATTATTAGTGCACGAGCTTCTCAAAACATGCCTGCTCTGAAACATCAGCAAGGGTGTCGATCTACCTGCTCCGAAACCTCGACAAGGGTGTCCACTTCGAAACCTCAACAAGGGTGTCGAGCTATCTAGAAGTAGAGAAATTTCCTGTAAAGAAATTTCCTATTACATATCCTGCATATCGTCCTAAAAACAATCGAAGAAGTCATCATAGAGAGCAGAGGCCATTACATATCCTACATATCCTCTTGACAATAGCCAAAGAAGTCATCACAGAGAACAGAGACCATAGAAGTCGGTATATAGAGGCAGATAGAGGCAAATATTCAAAAGGGAACTCAAACACTCAACCTTTCAGTAAAAGAAAAGGTAAGGTGTTTTAAGCGTCCTTCAACTCTACGTACCCTATTAATGTTGAATATGAATTATATAATTAGATTCACTATAGAAAAACATACCTATTGAGAGAAAAGAATGTGTGGTGACCCTCGAACCAAGCCTGCTTTTTTTTTGTAGCCTTCTGTCTGAATAAACAAGCAATTTATCACTGTTAAATACTGTTAAATACTATTAAATAAGGTAAAAATGCATTCTTTCAATGATTAACATGATGCTTTTGGAATTTAGTACAGGTAGAATATTACCAAATTGTTAATCACTTTGCTTTTGCAACTTCTTACATGCAGAATATTACCAGATTATTACCTTTCGGCAATGGTAATGAGCACTATCGATGATTGACTATCAACTGGCCTTCCGACTCAATGACTATTGCCTATGAGTGTCATTATACTTAAGGCAATGAGAAAAGGGTAAATGATAATCGGCTATAAGCAATGACAACAGGCTATGGTCCAGGGGATTACAAAAGGAAATGAATGTTGTAGTCCTCTCTCTAGTGAGCGAGCTAAAGAAGCCAACCCGCCCACCTGCTGAATTGATGTTAATATCATACATATGTGTCGTAGGTTCATACCTGGAGTATGTGGCCTTTGCTTCCCTATCTCGAGTTCAAGGATCCTTCAGATCTGGCCTTGGCTAGATTGGGAACTATCCATGGGTGCTATGGGCTATCGAATGGGGTATGCTCTTAACTTTAGTACTTGACGCTCATGCTAGAGGTATACAACTTGGCTCAGGTGAGAGGTATACAACTTGGCTGGATGACCATGGTGGCTGCTATAAGCAGCTAATGTCCCTTACTACACAGTAATAATGAATATCCATCTTCTCACCGATAATGTCAGGGATGTGGATTCGAAGAACTAAAGAAGAAAAGTTTCAGAATAAAAAAAGCAAGTAGGCATATTCTAGCAATGATGTATGTCTTCATTCTTATTGATAGAACCTTCCTACAAAGCTGATTTAGACACTCTTACCTAGTTACTGAAATACATCCATTAGCTTATTTACTTACCAATAGTTTGAAAATACCCCCAAACCCCAATATAATATACCTTTTTAAATTGCTTACTCATATGTTGCTTTATTTCGTACCACTTCATCCTGCTCCTTGCTATTAGGTGCTCGCTTATTGAACCAGAAAGGTTCATATTAACTGCATAAATTAATTGCACAAAACTAAATTTCATGTTGTTTAGCCTTGTACATTGTTTTCCATTAAATTTAAAAGGGGCGAAATTAACCATGGCCAAGTCTTCATTGATCCCTGGTAGTATTAATTACATTGTGGAATAGAAATAATCTGCTTCAGTGTTAGTATCATGGTAGCTACCCCAACTACTCTCCACTATGTAGGGTCATTTACAACAAACCCCAGTTGTTCAAGCATTGGTTTCATTACCCACGAGAACAACATGGCACTCAAGAAGTTCAACGGTTCTCTTGGCTCCTTCACCCTATGTAGTATAGTAGCAGAACCAGAATCAAAGCCTTCAAGCATTGTTAGATTATTCATGACCAAGTGAATGGTTAAGCCCGTGCTTGTAATTCTATGCTGTAGAAGTATTACTGGAACTAGTTGTTCGGCCCTGTACATTGTTTTCCATTAAATTTAAAAAGAGCTAATTTCACTACAACCTACACTAAGTAGATCAAAATAGAAGCAGCTTTATGCTTTGTGGTTACATTACTCATCAAAATGTTGTAATCTTCAACTAGAACAAGTGGCGACCATGCAATGAATATTGTAATCTCCAACGAGAACAACTGGTGACCATGCAATGTAACAAGTGGTGATAATGCAATGTAACTTTCTTTTCTTTCGATGGAAATGTGCGTCAATCAGTACAATATTATGGAAATTTTAAGATAATGTGTCAATTTTTATAATCTATACATGGAATATTTTATATTATTTATCACGTTTTTCTCTGGAACGTGACCCATTTAGAAACCCAAGAAAATTTCAACGTCTTCTTAACTAGGTTACTTTCTGGGAGTGGAGCATACTCCGACCATGAGGTTTGACACTGAACTATTTCTCAAAGTTGCATCCACATGTCGAGTGAGAAACATCTTAAACTATAGCTGCATATTTTAAAAAAACAACGCAAATCCAAAAATAAACCTTGGCATCTTCCTAATTTGCAGGCCAACTGTTTACCAGAGAGCTTATCACATATCAATCACATAACTCAGAACTATTCCAAAATTATTTATCCCTTTAAATATTCCAAAAATATTTTCCACGCTTATCACATATCAATCACATAACTCAGAACTATTCCAAAATTATTTATCCCTTTAAATATTCCAAAAATATTTTCCACTTTATCTGCACTGGCAGACAGCATGCCAAGAAAAAAGAATATCCACTCAAATCTCAGTGCCACATCAACATATGAAGTTAAAAAAAATTCATAGGAGCCGAATGCAAAACTTTATTATTATAATTAGTATTTAAATTCAATTCCCATGATCAGTGTAAGTCCCTTCCTCTGCCAGGAATATATGAGGAACTATGGAAGATCTGCATTGGGACTCTAAGCCTCCCATTCAATACCTTTAAATATGCTATGATATCTCCATGCCTGTTTTTCTATAGTATTCAGGATCAATTCCCCTGCAATGCCCATATAAGTACGAGTGGAAGTGGTGGCCTTCAAATTGTACCATAAAAAAAAATAGAACAAAATTATCCTGGAGATTTATGACATTTATGGCAAGGGTTTTAGATTGAATGAAGGTCTCCGATCTTCACTGTTGAAACAAGAAAAATAATATACATTCCTTATTCCAGTCGGAAATAAATCTTGCAGGGGTTTTAATGCTAATTCTGGCCTCTCCTCTACGTTGTTCTTTCGAGTTTCTTGTTAGAGCTGGAAAACAACTCTTGCAAGGGTTTTTGTACTCACATATCTAGTTTTGCAAGCTAGAGTAGCACAATAGTCTGTCTCAATGTCAACATCTACTTCTACAAGTGTTTTTGTTTGTATTGACACATAAGCAAATCATTAATTGAACCCATTGAAATTGGAATTATAGTTCACCCAATAAAGCACAATCACAATTTAACCCACAAAGCACTCTAGTTTAATAATCATATTAGTTTAATAATCATATTATCATGATTATTAATAATCAGTGTTATCACATGAAGGGTGGGGAAAGATTTTGGAAATTTCTCCTCACCTTCGCTTTTGTCCAAACATCGCTTTAAATAGATATATAAAAGAGGCACCCTTATCGCTACATTGACTATAGCAAATTCTGACGGAAACAATCACAATTTCCTATCAGTCCGTAACCCATTACACCATTCATTCCATCAATATTCCGGGATATTTCCGGCCTCCTCCACTTTCACTACCAGTATAAAAACCCCAAGTGTTCTTTGTAAAAATAAAACACACCCCGGGTGTAAGTTAAAGAAACTCCTACGACATTTGTGAAGCAGTAGAAAATAAAATGGATTTTGAGTCGTCTACCCCTTTGTAAGCATGAGTTTGCAAGAAGTCATATTGAAATTATATTGCGTATATTGTAGATAGAGTTTGCAAGAAGTCATTTTGAAATTAGGTTGTGTATATTTTAGATGGATCAGTAGTGGCGAGATATTTTACAATGGATTTTTCGGTGTAGTAACTTCCTTACATTTGTTGTTTGTTTCTAAAGTGGTAAAATGATAGGCACTTAATTTATAATTTTAAATAGGGTCCTCATAAACAATAGTATGGCGTCTAATTAGATTTTGATTCAGTCTAGTAATTGCAGATCCAGTAATTGACCTAGTCATAAAATATTAGTGCTAATTTACAGAAATGAAGGTGTCGCATACATTACCTTTCCTTCTTTTCATAAAATAGAAGGTTTCATTGTCAAAGAGAGAAAATATGGAGAATCATCATACAAACTGGAAACAAGGTCTTCTCTGGTTGCCTCAAGGGTAATGATGACCAACCAACACTCGTACATCAAGGAGCTCTTAATTTGTTCCTACATATTGTGGAGAATACAGATTTCCAAGCGCAGGTAAATTAATTTATCTTTCAGTACAGAGTGATCTTAGTTTCATAAAAGGAGTGATTGCTTCTTAGACATTAAATTTTTGGAAAAATAAAATAGTAATATTATGTTGATGTATTTCATGACCAAACCAGATGCAGATTTACACAGATTCAAAACAAAGGAAGCTCAAACCCATTATATTTGTGGGTCATTCCTTAGGAGGAGCGGTTGCAACTTTGGCCACATTTTGGGTACTTGAAAAGAGGCTGAGACAAACTTCTTCTTTTTGTATAACATTTGGAAGTCCACTAGTGGGGATGTAGGACTTGTTGAAGTAGTTGGCCGTGAAAATTAGGCAAGAATTATTTTCACGTGGTTTCCAAGCATGATATTGTTCCTCGTATGCTCCTTGCACCGATTGAGTCAATTGTTGAGCCCTTGATTAGTATTTTCCCTTGTTGGCAAGACATATTGGCTAATGACAATAAATCTGTACCTGATTCTTTTATTCAAGATGCTTGTAGGACTCTTCTTAATAATATCCTGCGGCATACTTACATAGCAACAAACTATGGGCCTAACTCTCTAATGGAGTTAGATGGAGTTATCAAGAGAAGCCCCTACAAACCTTTTGGCACTTACAAGTTTTTTTCAAACGAGGGCGCAGCTTGTATTTGTTTGGAAATAATTACGCCACCTGACATAATAAACACTGGCTCAATGCCATGAACCTTCGAGCCTTAAGAGGCACCATCACCATACTCACCACCATGACCCTTCGAGCCTCAAGAGGCCTTAACCTACTTAATAGTTTTGTATAAATATAGTTGAGCTAGGATAGAAGAATGCAGAGTCAGGACACACAGCCTGAGTTGTAAGGTAGTTGTAGCTGCATAGTTTGTTGTTTGACTTGTATAAATTCTTGTTTGGTTTTTATGGTTTATTTCAAGAGCGGTAGTTTTGTTTTACTCTCGATCTTTCAATTTCTATCAGAGCGTTGCCCTATGCTCTGTTTCTTCAATTGGTATCAGAGCCAGTTAGTGAGCCAAATTTAAAGTAACTACTCCTTTGAATTGTCCTTTTGTTGCCTATTATTATGATGCGCAGTGGCAGTGCTAATAAACTATGAAAATAATGTCCCCGTTTTATTAGTTAATCAATAGCTTGTGTATTACTATCATTATATCTAATATAATAATATTCACAACGTTTTCCTTATTAGCTTTAAGTATGTGTGCGTAAGTATGTGTGGGTCGCTTGTCCAAATATGTTGTTGGACTGCCAACAGGGACTTCTTATTGTTTAAGGAATGAATTTTATGGTTTTTCCAATACAGTATCACTACCTAATACTATTATTATTATTGATGGCATTCTCATTATATTTGTTTGCAGAAGAAAACCCTACGAACCACCAAACTATTCGCAGACTTTCACCACCATCTACTCACACGTCTGCGAATCAATCGGTCACTTCTGAGGTAGTTGGACAAGTTATCAGTTTCGTACCATCGATTATAGTCAGCCTTTTCATTGCTTTAAGCTTGATGGCATAGTGTTTGCCGGATTGTAAGCCTTATAGCTACGATTTTACCAGTTTTTTGTTGTGAAAGTTCTGTTTTATTAGTTGACATGGTATTTGTGAGATTCTAAGTCTAGCTACTATTTTAGCAAGAAATGTTGTTGTTCTTAAAGTTTATCGGTCACTTCTGAGGCGGTTGGAGAAGTTATCAGTTTCGTACCATTGATTATAGTCAGCATTTTCAGTGCGTTAAGCTTGATGGCATAGTATTTGCTAGATTGTAAGCCCTATAGTTGCTATTTTAGCAGTGTTTTATTGTTAAAGTTCTGTTTTAACTATTGGCAAGGACTTGCTGCTTCGCAGCAATTCTTGTTTCAGTAGTTATCAACTTAGTAGTTATAATTATTTATATTTTGAGAAACCTAGACTCTTGACCACCATTAACAATATGTGTTTCCTTCGTGGTTGAGTGTGATAGGGCTCACCTCAAAGAGTGATGTATGGTTTTGTACGAAGTCATTTTGAAGCAATAAAATTTTCTATTAAAAAAACTTGTGATCTTTGTTAAAAGTAATATTATTAAATTTAATTAAAAATAAAATATATATTTTGGTTTAGTGAGAAATTAGGTCTCTAATCATTTTATTAAAGCATATTATTAATATGGGAGTATTATAATTAACTATTTTATTTTTATAATAATAGTTAATAGTTAATTTAAATATTAAGTTAAAATCAATATAGATTCGTTTGAATTTTGGCTTTTTAAAACAATAAGAAGAATTAAATTTCTTAAGATGAAAACTTATTTTTAGTACAAAATTTGAAGAAAAAATTTACAACTTGAAAATTTTGAAAAAATGTACTCTCATCACTTTGTAAATGTGGAGATAAAAATAAATTTATGTTGGTTACTAATAATATTTTTTATATTTATATAAATTTTACATCTTTATATATGTAGAAATATTCTTAATTTTAATTTTATTAAAACCGTTTCAAACATCCCGTTGAGGGTGGAGACAACGGGTGGAGGTGTAACCACCTGTACCCCACATTTACCCAAGTTAACTGGTTCATTGGGGTAAACATGTAATGAGAGGCCACTATAATTTGATTCAACTCCCCATTTAGAGTTAAGGAATTGGATCTGACACAACACAACCACTCTAATCTTCTACACATGTAATAGAACCTACAGGAACCAACCATCCTTTTGAGGTGATAAACCCCTGAGACAACTTAGTACTTTACTTACTTAGGGCCTTATTCACTCCCATGACATGGGCATGCATGCGACTGGGACTCTCCAATCACTACCACAAAAAGGCCATGAAAATGAGTGAGGTCTTTTTCAACTAGTTTAGAGTCAACGACCCCGAATTCTATCTCACTTCTTTAGGGTCAAGTCTCAGACCACTGCCCAGAACTTTATGAAACTTCCAGAAATGAAAAATAACATTGAAAAAATCATACAAATGCAAATACTTGCACAAGGACTTAGGTGGACCCCTACTATCTATGACAAGAATTTCACCAAACATGTCACTCATATGCATTTTATAGGTCATAACAATAGATCTAAGCATAGGGGTTTCATACTTATTTGAGAATCGCTAAGAAGAATTGATGCCTTATCACATTAGTTGCATTATCATCTATTAAGCCATATATTCATTTTTCATTCATTTACAAATCAAAACATGATGAGATCCATACACCATCGCAATCTTATAACATGATAATAACCATCATATAACCAAGATAAATAGAAAGGATATAACAACCATAAAAACCACATATGAACCAATGAATTTACACATAAAATACCAACAAGAAGGATCTTTTATTTAATGAATACATAGGACGATCAGGTATGTGACTTCCATGAACCACCTGACCATAAACTAGGGTAAACCAAATCTCTCCTTCAACTAGTCACCCATGTACCATATTCAAAGCATGAATGTGGGATCTCATGAGACACATCCAACAAAACCAAATGATGGCTTCCATAGCCGAAACCACCTCAACCCTCAACCAGTGATTCCATCCCATGGTCGTACATCACTAACCATCACCAGATTGGTTTCCATCCAAGTTGTCCAGGGCTCCAGAGCATTTGTTCCAACATGGGCTCTAGGACTAGTAACTCAACCCACAACTGCTACTAGGCTCCATAGTATTTTTTTCAACAAAGTCTCTAGGACTAGTAACTCAACCCAAGTTGTTACAGGGCTCCAGATCATTTGACCAACCAAGGATCTAAGAACTATTAAATCAACCCACAACCACGGGAACATGGGAACCAACCAAAAAACAAAAGGAAAGAAACACACAACACCATGGCTATCCGGAAGGTGGAAAGGCTAATCAAATCCATCATTAATCAAGGGATTCCTCCATGACAATTACATATCATAACCAATAAACCACATGCATATGCCATGTATGCCAAAACTAGCAAGGAAATCATACATGCAACTCGGTACCTGTAAGAAAAACCCATTGTAGTTGTTGATCCCGATGTCCTCTTGTGGTTTCATGCTCTTACTTTTCTTTCTTGCTCCAAAAATCCAAGTATGCCACACTTCCACAAGAGTGCTCCAAGAAAACTCTAAGTGTCGAAGAGTATGAGAGAGAGAGAATAGAAAGAGCTCCAAAATTGAACTAACAAAAGTCCGAACTGACAAAAGCTTGTCAACTAATCCTTGGAAGCCTTTTTATTAACACAACCTCTATTTTCTTCAATTTTTGATTATTTTCCTTCATTTTCCTCCTCACATGCAACATGTGGCCTTTCACCTTCATTTTCCCCTAATTTTCATTATTTTCATAAATCAAATGCCAATTAATGCCTCATGCCTTCCCAAAGCCTTTTCCATTGATTTTTCCAATTTCCTTTAGCCATAATAAACCAAATAAACACCCATTATGATGTTTTGCACACCATTTAACTGAAATACGTGTCCCATGACCTTGGTCTTATTTTTATATTGACATGGATTTTTAACCAAGGATGTTACATAACCCTCCCCCTTAGGGGAACACCATCCTCAATGTTCAATGACACCTACAACCAACAAGGACTATTGAAAACAAAACATACTGCTAATGGAGCTTTATAACTTAGCTTGTTGTTGTATTTACAATGACATCCTACTGAAAGCATGACAAACATACTGTTTATTAGAGATTTATAACACAACCCATTACGATATTTACAATAACAACCATATATACATATGCCCATCTGCTTCACCCAATAAATAACCATACTATTTGTGGAGCTTTATAAATCCATCTTGTTACAATATTTACAATAATATACACATATACACATGCACATTTTGTCAACCAACAAATAAAAGGATACAATGGCTACATCTGCAACAAAGTAATTTAGAGGCTTACACCTCCACCCTCGAAAGTAGTACCAGGATTCACCTCCTTCCGAGGAAGTCCAGAATCCATTGCCAAAGTCAAAGCTGCATCCAATGTCCAATGCTACTATCCTCTTAGTGAACAGTTATTGATTCATTATTCTAGGGCACACTCCCAATGTGCATATGATTCCATCTAGCAATGATAATGACTAAAAAAATCCATCCTCAACCTTCCCTTCTCTGTTACACAGTCTCTCGAGCAATTAGGTCACCCACTTTTGTGCAGTCACACACCTTCCAAGTTTTGTTGGCACCCCGATAATCCATCCCTTGACAAGGTTTTCTTGCATCAAAAGGTCCAAAAATGAAGGCATATCCCTTCCTCAAAACCATCATAATGGTCATAGCATGCTCATGGAAATCAATTGAAACTATTGGGTACCAATGTCCCACAATGGCCTTGCTCCTATAATGCTTTACTAACATACTATTGCATTTCCCAATTCCTCTTGAGAATGTTGTTAATTCTTGTAGTTAGTTTCAACCATCCCAAACAGAACATTTCATGCTTTCCTGTACCAAACACATTATTTCCATTAGAGTCAAAATATATTGAAATAAATTCACATCATACCTCATTGGTGGCCTGTCAATAAGGTACACTTGCAATCATGTTCACTTCCTTTCATAACAATTCAAGCTAGCATCTTTGAACAAATCATCACGTATAAACATATCACATCCGATTAGCTCAAAGTGAAACTATTATAATAAAAATCATAGATCAGATGTAATCATCATAAATCAAAATCTAGGTCACATGCTTGATTAAAAACTGAAATAAAACACTAATAAATATCCTTTAATCGGTCCTTTGTTTCTACCTTTTTCCTTTTTCCTTTTCGTACATAGGTCAGATCGGTTGACATACCAATAAAAAACCCAATACATTTTTCTTTTCTTCAATCACGTACACATACATCCACACACAGTGTATGACAGCAACCAATACATACACCTACACCTGATATACATCATGACACATACACCTAAACCCAGTGTACAACACAACACAATACATACTCCTACATCTGGTGTACAACACAATACATCCACCTACAGCCAATGTACAACACAATACACATATGTACACATAATACAACACAAAGAATACACATGTCATGATGCCACGACTACCCAATGCACATACGTAGTACTGCATGTACACTACACAACGCATACAACATGCACACAATACCACATGTACACCAATACCATATGTACAACATGTACACCATGCCACCTACACACAACACCTCTTGCACAATGTGTGCACATCATCACATGTACACGACACTACCTACACAATGTGTACACAATGCCGCATGTATAGCACACCACCTATACAATGTTTACACCATACCACATGCACACAACACTACATGTATGACATGTACACGACACCACATGTACACAACGCCACATGCATGACAACCACTTACACATAGCACCACATGTACAACATGTACATAGCACCACATGCAAACAACACCATATCTACATAGCACCACATGTGCAACATGCACAGAACACCATATGTACATAACGCTGCATATACAATATGTACATAGCACCATATGTACACAGCACCACATATCCAACATGCACACAACACCACATATCCATCATGCACATACTAGTAGAATACGTACACAACATCACATATCCAACATATACATAGTACCAACTATACCCAACATTGCATATGCAATATGCACACAATGCCATATATACAAAAGGCACTCATTACCATAGGTACACTAACTGAATATACAATATGCACAACACATGCACAACAATATCATTGCACATCCAAAACCACATTGTCTTACCAAGCAATCTTGCTTCTAGTGTATTTCCACTATCCATGCTTATTCCAGCATGCCACAGATCACACTAAAACCATTTCACTAATGTATCTGTCAACATTACCTGTCTATAACAGAAACATAGGCATAGTGCAAGCATATAATATCAATTCATATCCATGTGATATTGACCTTGTAGATATTTCAGGGCTACTCTTCCCACTTGATTCCTCATAAGACCATTAACTTGTTCATGCCATTCACATGGATAAGCAATCATTCCTCCACAGGAATGATTACTAATAATCATGTCAGACAACAACATACACACATACATACATATACATGTATACACATAAACGTTAGCATAATCGTGATCACAACATAATTATCAAATATAATAAGGTCAAAGCTAAGATAACTTTCTTTATCCATACATCACATGCACAACATCAAGAACAACAATTCCCAACATAGTTAAGGCATCTAACACCTCAAATCCCTTTAATTTACCTCTCTCGTGACTATCCTCCCACTATCCATTTACATGAGTGGACCTAACCAATCCAACTCATTGTTGTACTCTTGCCTTCAGGTGCCTTTATACATGCACCAAGCTCCATCCAGGTCTTACGTGATCCAGGATTTGTTTCTTATAGATGCATCGGAGTTGACATGAATTACAATGCTTAAAAACCATAAAAAACAAAAGCATGAAAAATTAAGAGAAAGAGACATCCTCACAAAATATCATGACACAAAGATTTGATTACAAAGTTCGTCCAATTTGGACTGCATTTCCAGGCCCCACTGAATAGTGGGAAGGCCTTCTTTTATTAAGTGGCATGAAAAGAGAGAAGTACAAGCATATTTTTACATAACCATCCTTATACCTCCAATCTGGAAGACAGGTAGAAAATGGATAGCCCATCTCTAGAAACAAACAACGTCACTGACTTCCTCATGAAACATATTGCAAAAACGCATATCTGAACACCCCATTCAGATAATCGAGCCTTCTACAACCTTCTTGGAACCTCCTTGTTGCTCAAGGCAAGGTTTGGGCCTACTCCCAGGGTCAAGGTCTACTATATGCAGTAAAATCTATGTATTCAGCCAGTCCTCTCCCTCTTTATCTGACATAACAGTTATATATATAATGGCATGGAGGCATCCCTCAAAATCGAAGCATTTCTTAACTTAAAACCCAAGGTTAGCATGTGGAAGGATTCATGGCAAAAACCCATCCGCAATAGAAAAACCAATGTCTAATAGTGCAACCCATTACAACAGCACATGAGTCATGGTAGCGGGTTTATCATCCCTTTCGGCTTATCAATGGATATTCTAATGCCCAGACACAACATCCCATGATAACAATGTATCCGACAGGAATATTCATCGTATGCCATAATGTCTCACGTCCGACACTCCCATCATACTATTGCAATCAACGTAAAACCCTTGGCACAATGGTTAGTACTCTACAACACCTATGGACCCACTAGGTTTATTAATCACACTGTATACAATTTCGAGTCTTGGCCCCTTATCACAATATTGTAATTGACATCCACTATGAAATCGTAATTGGCACTTTTTCCCTAAATCGTATCGCAAGCACTAGCCTTTTCATGTGATTGCGATATGCGATGTATATCATATTGCAACTAAGTCCTCTCGGGGCCAATTCGTAACTCCTCTTGCCTATTATATGCAATATTACAATCATAGTCGGGAACGCCAAGGGCTAATTCTTCCTTAAGCGCTCCCCCTTTTTGCCGATATGCAATATGCAGGGTCCAGTAGCATGCTGCCACATGGCACTTCCTTATTTGCTAAAATTATGCCATGTCATCTTCTCCCTACTACCTAGACAAGTCAAACTCAAATCTTGAATTACTCTAACTTTTTCATCTAGACTTGGATTTGAGTGTCATTCGCACCATTGGAATTAGGATGACAAGAACTTTGATATGATGCTAAGATTATCCAAATTATGCCACTTTGATTTTTGAGCCTTTTGTCATGCCACTGATACTTTTATGAAGATCCACATGGATCAATCCTCCCACTAAAAGAAGCTTTTTGTCTTCCAAAAGCATTAATTAATCTATAGTTACTCTATACTCTGTCAACACTGCAAGTGTCCTAACAGGTCATCCTTCCTTCTCCTTCACCTTTGTCCTCCGGATCCATAACTGATGAGCCAACACCCACATCCTTTGCAAACTTGTACTACATGTTTAGCTCTATGACCAAAATGAGCCAACAATCCATACTTGCCACGAGTTTATAACACATACTCTGTGGTCAAGTTTACATAAAAATGGAAATAGTACTCCAGCTATCAAGACAAGGCCAAACTTCATTGTTGCTTCAACAAGTGATGGAAAACATATCATTGCAACACATGATTTACACAAACAAAGCCAAACACTATTGTTGCTTCAACAAGTGATGGAAAGACATCATCACTGCAACACATGCTTTACACAAATAAGGCAAAACACTATTTTTGCTTCAACAAGTGATGGAAAAACATCATCACTTCACAGTTCATAAAGCAACAAAAAATAAGGCCAAGCATCATTGTTGTTACAACAAGTGATGGACAAAACATAATCATTTTTACAATTTAAAATGAAACATATGAAAAAATAAGGCCATGAAATTATACCACACCTAGAAGAACCATATCTCACTTATCAAAGTGAATGGATCATCTTCCTTGTGGCGTGGTTGATGGTCTAACAATTATTTCACCTAGTTCATGCTCAGATGCTCCTTTCCTTGCGACGCTGGTCTAGATGGAGCCTCCAACATATGGCTCTCTGATGACCACCTCTATCGCAATGACTACAATGAGCCTTCACCTTCAAAATGTGGTTGATCTACTTCTTCTTTGCCTGGTATTTAGAGGGTCTTCTACGCCTCATCTTTTTTTGTGCTTCTATTCTTTTCCAGCACTCAACAAACACATGGTTATGCAATCCAAAAAATCTGCAAGTTCTTCTATGTCATGGTCTACATCCATTATTAACAATATGGTTGTAATCAAAATAAACATTAAAATACTGAGACAGGTTATACCTTTTCTGTTGGTATCTGTTATGATCATGGGAACAAGAGCTTGCCTTAGCTCTGTCTCTACTATGCATACTACCATAGGTTAATGGTGATGTCTTCCCATCATTCTCTTTTCGTGACCATTTCAACAATGTCATGGAAGCTTTTGTCATCTATGAACATTATCCTTTGGTGCACCCCAACCTTGCATATTGAGGTCTTTGCTCAACCTCCAATGGTTGATTATGCCTTGGTTATTAACACGAAGTCCTTCTTCTTTCTTGTATCTCATCCTGGTAAGGAGTCTTATGTTTGTCCTTGTGATTAGTATCTCCACATTTCCAATAGAAATTATACTATGTGAAGATGAAACTGAAGGGAAATCAACAGCTTTTACCTCCACTGTTAAGGTGGAAATAACCGATGAGGGCTTCTCATTAGCGGTCATTGATGGTTCACCAGTTGTAATTACGCGTTTCTCAGCTTCCCTCCTAACATACCCAAGGGTTGTTCGACATTCTTCTTCTTTGATGGGATTGATAATGCATTGGCCATTAATGCCCAAGCCTTTTCCTTCATACACCATTTTCTTGAACATTTTGGAGCCAATTCCTGCGGTATGATTTTAAAAGGCAGCGAAATCATTATCAGGAAAATTACATGAAATCAAAGAGTTTCTCTTTACCTCATGGGAGTTATGCCATAGCTTTTCCAAGGCCTCATGCTTAGATTGCAGCTGGCGTATGTGTCCCATGACCTTGGTCTTGTTTTTATATTTACATGGTTTTTTAACCAGGTTTGTTATAGGAGGACCATGGATCCACCATCGTTTACCAACGTAAATGGGGCACAAGGCCATGAAGTATGAAGATAAGAGTGTAAGTAGTTAGGACACTTGGTGTAGGCATCTGAGAAGTTTGGAGAAGGAAGGTGGGCATTATAAATCTTGGTTGGATTCTTCGATTTACAGTTTGATTTGTTCTAGTATGGTAGTTTATGTGGGTGGTAAAACTAATGTAGAGTATGCACAGGCCACCAATATGTGTATGCTCAATCCTCTGCTAATTGAATTCTATAATATTAGATCTAGGAGGTGGGGATCTCAAGGTGATCTAGTGGAGAAACAACGATGCATGACTTGGGACCCGTCGATTGGTGGTTGATGGTGGGCATTCTGCCTCTGTTTTGCACAATGACATTGTTGGTGGAAGGTCCCTTGCACTTGTGACAATGTTTGGGTAAGTTTTCTTGTATGATTTTATAGTTGCAAGTGTTTTGTTTATATTATATTCCTGCGAATTTTTTTTCGGAGTCAACCCTTTCCTTGTCTCAAGAGGAGGGTGGTAAATGGGTGATTCCCTGCTTAGAGAATCACAAGTATGCATTTTTTAAAATTTGTGAGGTGAAAATTGAAAATTTGGCTTTAGCTGGGGTTTGTGGGGGTCTAGACTGCCACCTTTGGGGAGTTTTTGGAAATTTGGCTCCTAACAGGTGGTGGAAAAACTAGAATTTTGTTCTGATGCAGTGGGGGTCAAGAAGGAATGTTTCTAGTGTTTTTCTAGAAAAGGGTCAAAATTGTACCTATGCTTCTGAAGGGTCCTTCCCTCGGCAGCCTGGAGCACCCAAAATGATGCTCAGGAAAAAGGGTCGGGATCGAGGGGGAAGGTGTGGCATAGAAAATAGGTGAGGAACATTGGTCAAGTGGGAGTATTGGCAGATGATGATGGGGATTTGGGCATATAGTATGAGGGTTAGTGGGCTCAGGACTGGGGCCCACCCCGTGGCCTTGTTGACTAGTCTCCTTCCCTAATCTCTTTGTACCTCCATATGAGAAGTATCATGGACAAGTTAAGCAAATGAGGCAACAATGAAAGGATGATCGCAATACATTCATTGCCTTCATGAATTATCTACAACAAAACCAATGGGACATCCTCAATCAGTTGGGTTCCATCAAAAGGAACCAATGACACACCAATGATTGCCTTGATAAGCTAGATGGTTATCTAGATCACATGGAGTTTCACGTTCATGGAGACCCTCACCCTCTTGATGCACCAAGAGAAGGTCACACTCCAAACCCGCCTCATGTTCTTTGAGGTCTACTGGTTACCTTCTTATTCTCTTAGTATTTTGGGCCTTATGGTCTTGCATTTTTTGGCTACTGGACAAAGCTTGGAAGATTGCTCTTAGTTTTTTATTTCTCTCCTGACCAACAAATTTGGTTGGAGTGTGGTTGGGAGAGCTAGGGCTATCCTTTTTATCCTTTGTAAATTTTTTATGAATTAATAGAATGTTTTTTATCGACCAAAAAAACCCTTTCACACATTTTATATTTTTTTAATATAATTTTGTTAACGTGATATGCATAGCATTGCTTAGAGATAGATAAATAGTTTGTGGTAGATATTGATTTTTCATATGTTTATTAATTAAATTTAAATATATATAATTGATTACAAATACTTGTATAATTAAATGTATATTAATTTATAGCTACTATCTATATTAACTTTCATATATATATATTGAATAATGAATCACATGCCACCACCTTATTAGGAGAGCCTAACCTCAAGGGCGTCAAGGAGAACTGACCACGTGACCTTCAAATAGGGAGGTACATTTAACAATAGGAACTCAACCAACTAAGTTAACCTCAAGGCTTATATTTAGAAATATTTTTGTTTTTAATTATAAGTTTATTAATTAAATTTATTAAAATGTTATATATTTACTAATTATATGATATAAATATATTTGTTTTCATGTGATATGCATATTATGATTTTTTTTATAAAAAAATATGTTTATAATTTTATTAATAAAAGAAGAATACGATTGAATGGATTTATTATTTGTATTATTCTTTATTTCATGTTTTATTTTTTTGTTTCATAAACATTATAACATTTCTTTCGTATTCAATTTACATTTATATACCACCACTACAACATCTTGTCCATATTAAATTGTAAAGTGTTGTCAATATAATTAAATGAGCTTAGATTCATCTCAACTTCAGATGAGACGGATCAAATCTCTTTTCATTCTAGAGGAAGTTTACATCTTAAAAGGGGCTGAGAGGGATCAAATCCCTTTTTATACTAAAAGAATTTTGCATCTCAAAAAAATTGATCGCCTTTACACTTAATAAATCCAAAAATCCAAAACTAAAATAAATCTAAACTAATTTAATTATTAGTTATTAATTTTTTATTTTATTTTATTTTAAACCAGTAAAATATATTATAAATAATATTATAATGTCTTATTTTATTTTATTTTTATCCAATCGAAATATTTAAAAAATATAACATCTCTATTATACTTATCTAAAAACACAACTATCAACCCAAAAATAATCCAAACTATTAAATTTAATATAAATTTTTCCTACGTAAACATCTGCACACACTTGAATACAGTTCAAACTCTCACATTGCTACACTTCAATACAATTCAAACTATGGCATTTGACATGTAGTTATCCCACATAAACTTCTACTATACTTAAATGCACTTCAAATTATGGCATCCAGCAAGTGGTGTTCTGACATGAAATTGAATTCAACTTGACCTAGAAATGCATTAGTAGCCTCATGCTCATTTCTGTGGAGAACCCGTATTTATCGGTGTTAAAGACGGAAAACTCAACATAATTGAATTGAGCGGAAAGGCCAGAGAAAATCTAGTTGTCCATATTATTCCATGGGAGAATAACATGAGCAGTCTAACCATCAAGGATTTTATTTATTTTTTTAAGTTAAAATTTGGGATAAAAGTTTCAGCTATATTCTAAATTTTAGTGTTTTATTTAAATTTGATTATTTTTATTTTTATTTTAGTGTTTTATTTAAATTTGATTATTTTTATTTTTATATTTTTAAGTTGAAATTTGGGATAAAAGTTTTAATTTAAAAATGTTTATATATTTAGAGATATATTACCTTTTTGGGTTTAGAGTATAATTTAAGATTTTTTTTGCTTGGTTAAGAGTTTACTTAAAAAACCGGGTAATGGTCCAAGACCTAAAGGCATATGATAAGAGCTAAGTGGTTTTCCTTGAATCAAAATGATGAGTAAGCCTGCGGTAGCCGCTAGCAACTAGAGATGGTTGTCTTCACTGCTGGTTTGATAAAAGTTTTTTCATATGTGAAGAAACATATTATCCCAAAAAAATCCCCACCATCAAAATTTTAGACAAAATTATCTAAATTAAAAATATATTTTTTAAATAAATCTTAGCAATAACCAGCACAGCAGGATGGCCACTTTTTGCTGGAATTTGGCCAACTTTTTTTTAAATAGGTTCTTGAGAATATTTGAATAATATTTTAGATGGTAAAAACCAATTCAACACTATCAAAAACCCTAAACACCCAAAATATTGAAACTTAACTGATATAAACAAACCAAATTTTGTCAAAATTATATCCAAATTTATTTCCATCATTTTCTGAGAAAAAATACGGAGTCCTTAGACTAGCGTACAATACCAGCATAGTACACAGTACAGTAAGCGATCCCCAAACTTTCCCAGTGATCGTCTACAAAATAACTGAGGTCGTAGCAGAGTAATACCGACACAGACCGTACTATTCCCGTAAGCAAATGGTACTAACTTAGTAACATGTAGCTGATAAGCAAAATCAGCAGAAGCAGGAATAGAAGTAAAACCTCTGTAAGTCCTGCCCTCAGGTGAGAAACTGTTTCCAGTGGATACTCGCCTTGTATTGCCAGTGTACATGCCATCAGCAGAAACACTGGCACTATCAGCAGAAAGCGGCACAATCATCTTCTTTGATGGTTTAATCATATCCTTTGATGGATTAATCATATGTCTGAATGTAGCGCAGGCAGTGCTGACAAATAGAACTAGCACGGTGAATGCCGCAGCAATGCACATTTTGGACCACCGTACAGATTGCATTTTCACAACAGAAACAGGAACAGAAATGGTCGTGTGTCTTTGAATAACGTACACTCATGGCAGCTTTGGCTGTATCTTTATTTATGAGTAAAAAAAATTGTATACCATTGCCGTCACGGCAGCAGATAGGAATCAGTGCTGTCACATGGCCACCAATTCAATAATCGAGAGAGAACACAACTACTACTACTGTCATCGTTGATGGCAAAGTAGGACTTGCATTATTCCAAAGGGAAATAGGTTAAAAAATGTTTGATGCCATGTTATCTCATTGAAGCCAAGGATAAAACATTGAAAAACTTTGACCGGAAGAAAAGCTAAGCCTGTTTTGGCTTGTCAGTGTCGTGGAAGTATACAAATGAAGAAAAGGTATAATCATAAGGTAGATGAATATTATTAAATTTGTTTTCTTGTATTTTTATTATTATTTCCAAAAGCAAGTAAAATTTCTCATAACTGAGTTATCAATGCGGAATGGACAGTGAGAAAAATTTTGTTATCTAAGAATATGGAGTGACTTCTTAATATTAGATTAAAAATAATTTATTTTTTAACAAAGTTGTACTTATATAAGAGGTTTATTTTTATTAGATATTTTTATGTTTTTGGTTTTGGTTATTAAGTAAATTTTTTTTGGTAATTAATTAAAAATTTCATGGCATAACATAAATACACATAAATTTATATTAATTTCACTTTTAGGATGTATTTATCTTTGTCATGGGTTTATATGAATTTCCTTTCCTTAATCATGTTAACTTTGTTTAACTCTTGAATTTTGAATTTTTTTTATATTAACAATGTTATTTTGTTATCTAAAAATATGAATTGAATTCTTAATAGTAGATTAAAAATTAATTTATTTTTTGAAAGAAAGTATTTTTATAAGAGGTTTACTTTTATTTTTATTACATATTTTCATGGCTTTGGTAATTAAGTTAATTTTTGGGGAACTAATTCAAATTTTCTTTGTCCAACATAAATCAGCATAAATTCATATTAATTTCATATTTATGATGTATTTATCTTAACTCCATATTTATTATTGATTTAGATGAATTTCTCTAAACATGTTAACTTTGTCTAAAATTTTGACTCAAAATCAAAATATTTTTTTCCTATATTAACAATTTTTTAAATAGTATGTGTGAATTCCATATAACTACTGAATGAATTGAAGATTTTCCTATTAAAAGTAAAAGGCATCTACAATAGATTATAAATTTTTAATTGTTTTTTCAATTTACATATATAAAATATTGATATAGGCATATAAATTAAATGACTATCAAATCATCATAAATATTAAAACACTTATCTCATAATATATCTTATATTGTTAAAATGAAAAAATTTCATAAAAATAAACTATAATTTGGAAATACAATTTTAAGCAACATTGTGATTTTTTATTGTTTAAGATACATTTTTGAATGTATAAATACAATCAACAGCTTGAAAAAACCTTGGACCATTTGAATTCTGCAACTAAACAACTTAAACTCAAGCTCTTAAAAAAGTTGAGAAATTTTGATTAAAATTAATTAGAAAAAATACTTTGAAAAGGATCATTTCGTCTCGTAGTTAGACTTTAAATGTAAATGTCAATTTCACATTGATCATGTAACAAATTATATCTCCTATTAGAAATAATAACTCCCATTCTAGATAGTAACTTTTCCGGGTTTAATATTTTATATTCCTTATGATAAAGTAAACTGGTTGTTGTAATTATTATTTTATTTGGAAGTACTAATTAAGTCCTATTGTGGTTGACATATTTCCTCAACTAGCTAGTGTCGATACGTAAAATAGCCAATAACCTAATTTGTCGTAAAATAGCCAATAACCTAATTTGTTGTATAAATATATGATATTGTGATATTATAATATACAAAATAATTTTGTGCGTGTTTAGAAGTTCTCCCTTGTATTTTATTGTACAAAATACCTTTAGAGTATGATTATATGTATATGAAATTGATATTGAAATATTACGTCTAACATGAGCGTTGAATTTTATTTCTTTTTATACTAACTTCATAGTAAGCCTAAAGGAAATTACACATCTAAAATAAAAAGCACTTAAACAAAATATCACCTCTCTCTTTAAAATTATATATTAAGAATTGAAGAAATAAAACATTCCACTCACGCTTCTTATGTACATAATAATAGTATTATATATATAATTGTTTCACTTATTTTGAACATTAAAATATTTATTTTTAGCATTAAAAATACATTTGTTATTAATATCTTTTTAGATGTCACCTGTCAACCTGAACTTGATTATGACGGGAATTACACATCTCCTTCATATAAAAATTCCTTGTAGATTCAAAGTGCTTATGTAATTTTCTAAAACAAAATACTTGAATCTACTCTACTCATCAACGGAAACAAATAATCGATCGAGAAATCACAAGGAATACAAGAGAAAGAATCAAATTAGCACATTACACAATAATTTCCTGGGGAAAGCCACAACTAAAAGCCCTTGCTATTTGTATATTGCATTAGTCAGAAAATATGAGAAGATCACAATGCTTTGCTCAAGCCCAAGCAACCTTTGGACTATCTATATCTATCTCACTACTTCTTGGACAAGCCTTGTCCAATAATTAACCATTCTTTTGCTTGCTAAATTCTGTATTTCCTTATGTTGTTTCCTTGGGAATTAGCCCCTACTAATTAGGGAAATTCTCCAATTGGAATTGCACAATCCATCATACGAATTCCTCTAACTGCATGCACTGCCTGTACAATTTGGATGATTACACAATTGATAGTACACTACCCTTGAACTCCAATCTCAATGGGGTAAATCTCATATTTGACATTCATGAGTTATTTATGGCTGAATTATCATTTGATTAGTTGAACACATGAAGCAACACCCCACTCTTAGATATCCTACTAGTTCCACCATAAGTTGGAACTAGTTTAAGTGACTTTAACTCAATTAAACTAAATTAATTAATTACAACTAAAAATAAATTCAACCACATCTCCTATAAAGTAGGAGACACTCTACATGACTCAAGTTAGACCCTAAACTCAAATTAACTGAGCCAACTAAGTC
The DNA here is from genome assembly GCA_000404065.3 of Pinus taeda. NCBI lineage: Eukaryota > Viridiplantae > Streptophyta > Pinopsida > Pinales > Pinaceae > Pinus > Pinus taeda. The sequence continues at coordinate 114,327 of APFE031648756.1, read as the reverse complement.
AACTTACATAGTTAACTCATACAAGTTGTCTTGTGATGTGAAATTACAATTTTTCTTGTAATTTAATTCAAGGGAAAATTAAATCAAGATTTTTTTGTTGCATTTTCAAAACTCCCTCTCAATAAGAAAGGGATTCACATCGACCCTGATACATTACCTTTGGAATGTATTGAATGCAACACCTCTCATTATTGTTGCTACTACTACAACATTTGCAACTGAGAAAAAAATCTCTTAATTAATCTACAACTATCTACTCGGAAAACTGTACTAGTGCTGACTCTACTACCAAGCCTCTTGCTCTAATGTCAACTCTGCTCTACACTTCTCAATATTGAACTAACATTGATCCTCCTGCTATTAAATATTGTGGGCCCCCCTAGCAAGGTAATGATCCATGAGACAAAAAACACCTCAATGGACGATACCAAAATTTCTACAACTCTTGGGACTATTGCTTCACATCGCTCCTCCTCACACCTAGAGCTATGGTTGCATGCACTCCCTCCGCCCACATAGCTCGAAATTTCCCCCTACTAGAGGTCTCTTCTTGAGAGGATGTTTCCACTCTGTCTCCTCTCTACTTCTCCAATTATGGTTGCTCCACAACTTGTTTAGGCTTCTTTTGAGGCTCTATTTTGAGAGGTAAATTATGATCCCTCACAACCACAAAGTATTTAACCTTTTCCTTTCTCCTCAAAGCTTTTCACGCATATTCAACCTCATTTGCATACAGGTTCTTGAATTGCACACTGATATTTCTCACCTGTCCCGTGGTGAAGTGTCTAAGGAAAACCTTCCCCTTGCTAAATATCACATAGTAGCCATGGTATTCCAATATCGTGACATAACAAATATTCTTCTTTGGACATGGAACAAACGTCACATCCTTGATCTGAGAGGGGAGCTAGACTACCTATGAAAAGTAACTGTATCAATATCGGTCATGTTATACCTCTCGTTGTCTCCAAATTCAATGTTATGTTTGAGGTCTTTCTCCTCCATGTCACTGAAGACATCTCTATTCCCTATCAAATGGAATGAGGCACCACTTTCGAGATACCACATGCTTCCCATTAATTTTCTTTTTGTGCATGCAATGAGAGGAAAATCAAGCTAGAATTGTGAAGCTAGAGCTTCACCTGCTACTGCAAATGTGGGCTCCTCCTTCCTTGCCTTCTTTTGCAGATATTTCATGGCGTTGTTTCCATGGTAATTAGCCCCCTATTAATTAGAGAAATTCCTCAATTGGATTTGTACAATCCATCATAGGCGTTCCTTTGACTTCATGCACCACCTGTGCAATTTGGATAATTATACAACTGATAGTACATTGCCCTTGAACTCCAATCTCAACTGGGTAGCTCTCAAATCTGACATGCATGAGTTATTTATGGCTGAATTATCAGTTAAGTGGTTGAACACATGAAGCAACACCCCACTGTTAGATCTCCTACCACCTCCATCAGTTGGAACTAGTTTAATTGACTTTAACTTAGCGAAACTAAATTAATTCATTACAACTCAAAATAAACTCATCCAAGGCTCCTATAAAGTAGGATACACTATACATGGCTCGATTTAGACCCTCACCTCAAATTAATTGATCCAACTAAGTCAACTTAATATAGTTAACTCGTACAAGTTGTCTTGTGATGTGGAATTACAATTTTTCTCATAATTTAATTCAAGGAAAAATTAAATCAGGATTTTTCCTGTTGCATTTTCAAAACTTCATACTAAAAAGAAGCAACTAGAAAATGTAGTAAATCTCTCTCTCTCTCTCTCTCTCTCTCTCTCTCTCTATATATATATATATATATATATATATATATATTATATATATATATATATATATATATCTATATCATATCTATATCTTATCTATATCTATATATATATATATAATATATATATATTTATATATATATATATATATTATATATATATATATATATATATATATATATTATTATATATATATATAGGTGGAGATTGAATATTTTCACTATGGCCAACATTGATTTCTTTTTTTGTTATTAATATTATTATGAAATACCACTTGTCAACTCCCAATTGAGAATTTACATTTTTACAGTATTAGCATACTTTAGGATTCACAAATAATAGTAGTAGAATAAGAATAGATTGTAGTGTTGTAGCAACTACAATAACCTCAATTTTTTCTACCAATGGGCAAATTTAGGGTCCCTTCAAAAAAAATACAAAGGAATCTATCTGACCAAGACCCTAAAACCATTTTTCATACCCTTAAACTAAAATACATGAGAATATTACAACTTGTAAAATTCATAAAATTTGAAGATTGCATCGTAACCTTACATTGTATTACAGCCTTGCATCTCGTCACAACATTTCATCGCTTTTTAATCATGATTTTCTACACTAAGCTTCATTACAATTCTCTTTGTGATGTGTGGCTAGAAAATTAATGTCCATTTAATGCACTTCCCATGGTAAAATTGTTATATCTACCCCCCATTTCTCTCTTGCATTGCGTTGATTGGTGACACATCATTATCACTTTAGTTTGTACCATGTCGCTTGGAGTTGTAACATTTGTGCTTCACCACACTATGTTTTAGGTTGATATTGTGTATCCTCTTCTAACATCATTTTTTCCAATAGCCTATAAGCATTACTCTATTTTGGCATGATTGTTTGACCATCCAACCCTTCATCTCCTGCCTTATACATATGTATATGTTGAAACCTTATTTCTCTCAATTCCCCTTTTCCATCACACCGTAGTTTCACATCACACCTCTATATTACTTCATTACGCAACACATCGTGTGCTTTCATATATGATATATTACTTCTATCTTTTCATGGTGTCACATTTTGTTTAGCAATCAAAATTTTAGTGTTGCGCTATGACACGATCCATTTTCATTGCTTGTAATTAAATTAGGTGATGTGTGAAATTGTGGTGCCATGTTCCATCTTTGTAAGGGAACATTACCAAATTGCATCTTGACACAATATTATTTAGTAGAAAACCTTTTCTCCTTGTGCAACAATGCATCTTTTGGGTTCATACTACGTTGATCTTTTTGTTGTGCCCCAGTTACTTTAGTATTCTACATTAATTATTCTAATGAATATCTTTGATCTCCTAGGTTTGGTCGATTTGCAATAGCTTAACATATCATCATCTAAAAAATATGGCTCCTCCCAAGAGAAGACCTAGGAAAGACCCAATGGAGGAAGAAACTAAGGAAAGTCGTATTGTATCTGTGTCCACCTATGTTAATATCAAGTGTTATATTGAGAAATCAATTTCTCTAGAATGGTAAAAAAATTACCATTTGATTTCAATGAAATAATATCCAAATGGGGAAGAAGATATCTAGGTATATCAAATTGTAAGGAAGTCATGGTTGCATAAAATGGTTTCTCATCCAATGATATTTCCATGTGAGAAACCATAGAATGTATACTCAAGTGCATTGATTCAAGAGGTATGACTGTCAGAGCGAGTCATGGAAATGAAATCTTTGCACTAACATATCCTCAAATAGTTGATTATTACAAGTTACCAAAGAATTATATTTCATTCTTAGTGGATTGGTAAAATAGGTTTAACATTAATAGAAATGACATCCTCAAAGGCTAGTGGGAACACCCCAAGATGTTCATAAGTAAGCCAGACAAGACATATAAAACAAAGTCACTTAGGAAATCATATCAAATGGCCAAGGTTATGTCTTGTAGGATCTATGTAAAAGAAACAATTAAATTCTTCAAGGAAAAAGTTGGTTCCCACACATGTATACATGCACTCATGATTGGGTCATTTCCAAGTGAGCTGAAATTATTGCTACATCTATCCAAGCTAATGTGACATATGCTCAGAGTCCAAAACAAGGGAAGAAACTTGAATTTTACATTTATTCTTACCTGCTTGATTACATATGTGCTAGAAGTGAGTTTGAGATGATGGGGTGTAGTTGGAATCTAACTATAGATATTCAATCGATGCATATTTATTGCAAGGAGTTGTGGGAAATTCAATATATGAAATCATACAAAAAGATAGTTGAAGACATCAATTTACCACTCTTCCATATTTTATTTGATCATGAAGCACCATGCATGTATGATCATGGTAAAGAAGTATTTCATGAATTTACTGATTGGTCAGTCCACCAGATTCAGCATACATCTAAATATTTTGCTAGTGGTAATCACCACAATAACTCCCACTATTTGTAACTGATAAGAAAATTTTACAGGAAATTGTATATCAAGTGACCACATGTGTTGATGTCATACTAGCAAAATTGAAGAATGAACCATGTCCTCCATACCTATTTCATATAGGTATGTAAAGTGTAAATAATTATAAAGAAGCACAACAAGAATTTGTTGACTTGTGTCATTTTAAATTGGGAAAACTAGACTTCCACAAGTATGACTGAACGAGTGTAGTATCAGTGCATTGTTCTAAATGTAAGGGCAAGTCCAAGTGGTCTTAATTGTTACAAGTCAACACATAAGAAGAAGAAATTAGAAGCTATTACAATGTTATGAAAGCATTAGGTAGTGTTATAGCTCCTAGAGACCACCCCAAGGTTGAGGAGAGGTTAGTGCCTAGCACATCTTAGTCTTTCTTGGAGACAATTCAGTGCAACTCAAGAGATGAATGTAAAATGAATTAGATGTTGTTTTAATTTCCTTTCTTAGAGGCATATTTAGTATACACATGAATAAGGTATCATTCCCAAGAATAAATGTTTGAAGTCTGTTCACTGGCACACAAAGAATGCAACTTAACAGTTTTGTCACTGTGGTAAGGGTGGAGAGGAGAAATATAAGAGAGGAACCTGGTGTAGAGGGTTGCATAAACATAGAATCCTATGCAAACAAATCCTAGCAGAATCATGAAAAGATAAAAAATGAATGAAATGTAAAAATTATGGAGCGCATTTTAAGGATTTCATCTCAATGTCTCACAGGTACTATCTTCTAGCACACAACATAGGTAAATATGCAATCTCATAGGTAACATCTTCTATCACATAATGTTAGTAAATCTATGATTTCACAAGTACTGTCCATTATCACATAACAAAGGTAAATTTGTAATTTCAAGGTACCGTTTTCTACAACATAACATAAGTAAATCTGGGATTTAAGAGTGAATCCGACAGCTACAATTACATAATTTCTGAAGAAGAAAAACACATAGGAAGTAAAATACAGAGGAAGAACACATATTGCATATCCCAAAAGCTTGGAATCATTAGAAATATTCATTGGTATTTGAGAATGAAATCCATGTCACATGGCCCAAAATTTCAAAATATGCAAAACAATTACAACCACAGGGATAGGAAAATATAACTCCTTGAACTAGAAAATCCAGAACCTCCGAACTAGAAAATATAGAACCTCAGGAACCAGAAAATCTAGAACCTCTGGAACTAGATAAACTAGAACCCTTCCAATGAGTTTTTCCTCGCTCTTTATAGGGATATAGCCCAAAACATAGTTACAAAGTGTTATAGCTATTTGAACTACTAGTTGTCTAAGCATGCATATGTTCTATTTGTCCTAATGATTACATAATAGATCCGATTGTTTTCTTAAAAGTGAAAAAATAATAAAATATCAGAAACATGAAGTGTCATGATTGACACATCAAAATATATTCACATCGATTCCTATGATTTCATTAGGTGGACTAGGGCTCTAATATATGGATTAATGGTGGGCTAATGATTTTTCCACACCTCTACTGTGATATTCCTCCCATGGGTTCCTACCACTTCTCGTGTCACTTTCTTCCTCTAACCACTTATATTGTGTCATTTTGGACCTATTCGTGATTTTGCAAGTTGGTGTTGGGAATGCTCAACACTAACTAGTGACTGGATGAAATTGATAGCTTTCGACCCACTCATCCTTTATTATCTCTATCTTGTAGTATTAGGCCTTAATGTATTACAACTCTTAATAAAATAATGTTATGAAATCACAACATTCCAATGCATTTGGCCCCTTTTCTATTAATCCCTTTATTATTTATCAAATATAGGACCACTATCTATGACCATAGATTTAGCACTTAGGGGTTGCAGTATCAGAGCCTTCATCCATCATAACTCTATTTAAAATAAAGTTATGAAATTGTGACCTTCCGATTCTATTAGCCCTCTTATCGTAATTCCACCATAAAATCAGGTGTCATGACCAACGGTTTTGTGCTTGGGTGATAAATCCTTGGGGCTCTGTTTGGGGGCCTATTTCCCTTTGTAATCATGTTCTTCCCTTGGTTCCTTTGAATGCTTGCAACCAAGTACCTCTACCCATCAGAGCTCCTCTCATCAGAAGTTCTTCAATTTAGAATTAAGAATGGAGTTTTGATGCCTATTTCCTCTGATATTCTCTATCAAAATAAGATGCTAACCCAGCTCTACACCCTTTGTTCTATGAGTCCTCATAACCAAACACCAACAATGCATCAGAGGCCCCTCTCATTAGAAAATTTTCAAAAATACATCACATAAAAATTCCAATATTCACATCCCGATATGATTGATAGAAGATAAGTGGTAAATCTTCTCTCCGCTTTGGTTTCTTTGTATCTCTCATGACCATGTGTCAGTTCACATTAGAAGCCCTTCTCATCGAAACTTTTTCCAAAATGAAATTTTAAAGGGGTTCCAAAAACTTTGACCTTTAATATTCTCCATAGCACCTAGGTGCTCCACCTTCTTTATTCCCTTTTTCCTCTAAGTCCTCATGACCAAATGCTACATAACATTGGAGCCCCTTCATCTGATCAATTTTTTTTATAAAATAATTTAAACAGGGATAACAAAATCTCTTTCCTCTGAAATGATAACCTCTGAGATGATGTCACACTGAGGTCATCCTCTCCACATGGTGCCTCCTAAGTGGCAACGTGTCACCCAAATTTTTCCCATTAGGCTCCCAAAAGTGTTGAAACTGACTATCATGTGTCCACTATATAGACACATCATACTAATGTCATTAGTCATGTTTACTTCTCAAGGCCAATCAGCAACTACCATGTGTCTTGTCTCGAGGAGAGAGAAAGGGTCTCTGCGGTCCTTAGTTTTGTGATTATTCCTTTTATATTTCTCCTTCTCAGAAACCTTAACACTTTTCAAAGAATTTCAATTATTAAGGAGTTACAAAACCTTGATGCTCTGATATCACTTTGATACAAGGTCCAGCCTTGCGATATCAAGTTCTGGTTTTCCCAACTGTCTCTGAAATCCATCATTCTGACAGTCTACTATGATATTCCATTTTAGGTCAGCTTTTAAATAATCTGTTGAGGTCTCTTATGTTCTGAACTCTGAAATCACAAAGTCTTGATATGCCTTTCTATTGGTCCTTTCGATATTAGGCACTGATATTATGAGTCTATCTCCAATATCCATTGTTCCAAAAATCGACTCCTAATATTTCGACTCTACTTTTTGTCTTCAGCCTCCAAATTTAAGCTATCTCTATTTGTTTTGGCCTCTGATTTTCAGTTTTACCTTTTCAAATCCCTTATGAATTTCAACTTCCAAAATTTCGATTCTCCATTTGGTTTCGTCCTCTGATTTTTGACTCTCCTTTTTGGATCTCCTTTTAGTCAACCAAGAATACACCTATCCTTCTTTACACCAGAGACAAAAATTAGGAACATTTGACACAAATATAAGATGGTATGACAGGTGACAACATTGGCTTCAATTGGGGACAGTGCCTTACTAGCAAGGTGATAAGAACTTGTAAACTAGTAGCCTTCACCATTAGGCATGGAGTCAAAATATATTGAACCTATAAAACTAGAAAATATTTGTGGAAATTCATTTTCTAGGAGTCTCCTCCTCATAGTAGTTGAAATGCAGAACTATAACTTGTAAAACTGGAAATTAAACACTCACATAGTGAGCTTATTTGTGTACAACTCCTACTTGTGTCTATGGCTCAATTCACCCAACTGAAGTCAACCTTCCAATGATACCAACTCAACATTTGAGTATTGGACCTTATGTCATTATTCTCTAGGAAGTTAGCAATTAAAACAGACATGCACCATTTCAAATTTTCAGGTAAAACATTACCTCATAATTGAGACTTGTTACTGATAAAAGGAAGATGCCATATAGTCATCTACTGGATCATAGAACTGATGAGAAAAAATTACATTTGCCTCTCTTTCTTGAATAATTTATATGTAGGAATCCTTCTACGAAAAGAATCCAAAAACACTGCTTGGATCTTCAACTTTGGGCTCTTCTTGAAGAAGTTGTTCGTAATCTTCTCCCCACTTGTTGGTAGGTGAATCTCTTTGAAAATTTGCAACAATCTCACCCTCCTGTAAATCACATGAATCATAAATCAGAGAATCACTACAAGAAAAAAGGTCATTGGTGAGGGTCATGCATGTGACAAACCTTTAAGTTCCATCACCAATGTCACATATGGTGACGATCTTTAAAAAAGAATTGTTGTAAGTGTATATAGTGATGGTACTTTAAGGTTTGTCACCAAATCCATTTTCGATGAAATTTTTGGTGAGGGTCATTAAAGGCCCATTGCTAATTCTCTCTTTGGTGACACTTTTGATGAGTGTCATTAAAGGCCCGTCACTAATTCTCTCTTTGCTGACACTTCTAGTGACTATCTCTAATTGACCGTCACCAATGATATTTTTGGTTAATTTTGGCGACGATCAATAAATGTCCATCATCATTGAACATTCCAATGAGTTATTGATGACACTTCATGCTTGTGATAGACCTTTAAGGTCCATCACCAATGTAGCATATGGTGACAGTCTTTAAAAAATCATTGTTGTAAGTGTATATAGTGATGGTCTTTTGAGGTTTTTCACCAAAATAATTTTTAATCACACTTTTGGTGAGGGTTGTTAAAGGCCCGTTGCTAATTCTCTCTTTGGTGACACTTTTGGTGAGGATCGTTAAAGGCCCATCACTAATTCGCTCTTTGGTGACACTTCTAGTGACGATCCTTTTTTTAACCCTCACAATTCTCTTTTTGGTTACTTTTGGTGACTGTTAAAAAAGGTTTATTATCATTGATCATTCCAATGATTTTTTGATGACGCTATGTACCTGATACTATACGTTTTGTCAAAAGATAAGGTTTAAGACCATTGTTGTGGAGCCTTTTTCATTATGTGTCCATGTTCATAGTGGTTATAATAGTCATTCAATTTGTTAATAATTAATTAATGTGTATCATTTCCCTCAATTCATAAGAAAATATTTTTCCTATGAGTCAACACATGATTCATCTCTATTAGGTTTATTATCTAGAAAATTTCCTTTAAATAAAGTTCCACTAGTGTGTGTAGGAACTATATTACTTAATACATAATCAAGATCTGTTAATTCTATTAGTGAGAGTCACCTAGCACTCCTTAACATTAATGGAACACCTTAACATGCTTTGGAACAGTACACTAAGATTCCTTGGCACCTCGCATGTCTTGGAACATCTTTGTACCTGGAACATCTATGTACCTAGAACATCTTGCCATGAGTAGGACGAAGACACAGCTCACATCCAACCATGGTTGTAAAATTAAACAACTAAGCAACAATTTTTGCATCTTGACATGCCATAACATTTTGCACACCTAATAATCCCTTGGCACAATGTAGCACGTGTTAGAATCCCTCACATTTATTGGCATGCTTTGGCACTCCCTAGCACTCCCTAACACTTAGCACAACTCGTACTCGCTAACTCACACTCTCTGCCACACTCTTATTCATTCATTTCCATGCATTTGAAACTACTACTCCCTTGTGTTTCCTTGGAGCTTGGCCATAACACTCCCTAGCCTGTGTTGGCGCCACACCCTAGCACTTGGAACTTCTTCGCATGCCTTAGCAGTTGGCATGTCTTGGAATGCCTAAAATGACTTGGAACTATCTAGCATGTGTTAGTACTTCCTGGCATTCCATGGAACACCTTGGCACTCCCTAGCTATCATGCCAGCATAAATAGCCTTACTTTTTTTGTGACTTGGGAACCCAACCAAGTCATTGACAAAACAATGATGTGCCCAACCCAAATTCTCCCTTTGTCTGGAATTACTTTGTACACACCTTCTCACAACCATAGGCTTGCCTCCTGCAAGTCCTATTCTGAGCTTATACTAATACACTTCATCCTTGGGGCACCTGGATTTTGCTTATAACACTCCTTGGCACACAACACTCTTATTTGTTCATTTCCAAGGATTTTGACCTAGTTCTCCCTTGGAAATAGTTAGTATACCTTTTCACACCCTCCTTAGCACATCTATAAATCACTGAAAATCATTTCCATGCATTTTAAATGAGTGTTCCCTTTTGTTTCCCTAACACTTGGCCCTCACACTCCCTAGCATGCATGGATAAAATATTTACAAAATTTGCCCATATCCTACTATCTAGGGTTTGGTTTTTAACTAACTAAAAATGTGATAACTAAAGATATAATCATGGGATATGATAGAAAAATCTTCACACTTCATTATCCAAATATATTTGACGTCAGTCATGCCAATTTCAAAAAGTTCTATAACCCTATCAACAATTATGGCCTAGCGAAATTGTGAAACATGGGTCTAAAAGTGCCACCTGTAGCTCCAAGATGGTAACTTCTATGTACAAATTGAGAGATTCTTTTGTTTTTCGGTATGTTATGAACAAATACCTCCTCCCATTTCCAAAATACTTTTCCATTTGTTTAGAATCCAAGATTGAAGTTGGTTGCACAGAAATGCAACAAATCATGGCAGAAGCGTAGAAAACAGTTGACTTGACATTTTGATGACTTGAATGAAGTTTTGAGTGTTGCTGAAGACTCATGAAGAAAATTGAAAATGTCCACTACATTCTGGAGCCTTTAAACCATGCAAAAACATAAATTTAGCCTCTTCAAACATGATTCTAAAACTCATTGTCTAGAAGCATAGCGAAAAGAGTAGCAAGGAAGACAAACTCATATCTCTTTAACCAAAACACCTATGAAAACACCTGTACAAAAAATGAAGGAGGTTATTGTGCTTAGTTCCATGGTTATAAAAAACCTCCTTTGGTTTTCCAAAATTAATCTCCATTTGGTCATAAATATCTTTTGAAAATGACGATAAAAGCATAGCCAAAAGCACAACAACTCTCCTATAGCAATTGTATTTTGGGCATATCTACCAAATGGTAAATCCAAATGGGCTGAAAGTTTTACATAAAGTTAATATCATCACAATTCATGTCCAAAAAAACCTTCAATCTAATTAGAGTCACAAATCTCAATAAAATCCCAAAATGGTTGTACATGGTGATGGCTCATTTCTCGAAAACCGTGCATCATTTTGAGTTTAAATTGAGTCAATTTTTTCATTTCATCTGCATTAATCTCCTGTAAAATTTCATGGAAACTGGGTGTGAGGTTTAAGAGAAATGACAAGAACATGGTGACTAGGTAAAAGCACAGTGCAAAAGAGCAGAAACTTTGGGGAAGGGAATGAGAGGGAATGGAGGTAGGAAAAATTATGGGAAAAATACGGGGGATATGTATGGATGTTAGGAAAATACTAAAAGTGGAATTTGTCAAAGATAGTGAGAAAAAGTGGGGGAAAGGTCAAAACACAGACCTAGGGTAAAAGCACAACATATTTCTAGGGTTTTTTTGTAAAATAAGGAAATGAAAGGATTTTGATGAGGGGAATGATGGAGAATGACCAGTGAAGGATGATGAAAGAGTTATAAGATTAAAAAGAAGGCCTTTGACTCTTGAATGAAGCTATGAATCCTAGGATACTCATGTATAATTTCAACTTATCTAACTTAAAATTTTATGAAGACAAGGGTCACATCCAACCGTGGTCGTAAAATTAAACAACTAAGCAACAAATTTTACATCTTGATGTGCCATAACATTTGGCACACCTAATAATCCCTTGGCACTATGTAGCATGTGTTAGCATTCCCCACATTTCTTGGCATGCTTTGGCAATCCCTATCACTCTCTGACACTTATCACACCTCGTACTCGCTAGCTAACACTCTCTGTCACACTATTATTCATTCATTTCCATGCATTTGAAACTACTGCTCCCTTGTGCTTCCCTGGAACTTCGCCATAACACTCCTTAGCATGTGTTGGAGCCACACCCTAGTGCCTAGAACTTCTTGGCATGCCTTAGCACTTGGAATGTCTTGGCATGCCTAAAATGCCTTGGAACTATCTAGCATGTGTTAGTACTTCTAGGCATTCCCTAGAACACCTTGGCACTCCCTAGCTATCACGCCCTCATAGATAGCCTTACTTTTTTTGTGACTTGGGAACCCAACCAAGTCATTAACAAAACAACGTTGTGCCAAACCCAAACTCTCCCTTTGTTTGAAACTACTTTGTACACTTCTTATCACAACCATAGGCTTGCCTCCTATGAGTCTTATTCTGAACTTGTCCTAACACACTTCATCCTTGGGGCACCTGGAATTCGCTGACACTCCTTAGCACACAACACTCTTATTTGTTCATTTTCAAGTATTTTGACCTAATTTTGCCTTGTGATGCCTTAACATACATGAATGTCTCTCAACATGTGAAAGAAGTAAACCCTTACCCGAGTCTTCCTTTGCTGGCAATTTGGGCTTTTTGTCACAATATATCTCCTCTTCTCTCGAAAGAGGACATAAATGAGCTTTTTTATGTTTCTAAATGGAGTACTCTTCACCTATGTCCTTCTCCTTTACACTGTGTGATACAAATGCCAATTTTATTATTCTTGGCTATGGTGTTCTTCTTTTATACATGTGACCCTTGACTATGCCATTAAATCCTCCAAAATAATCTTAAAGGATGGGATCTCCTCTTCATGCATGAAGCTAGTGGACTGTGACAAGTTATCCAAAATTCATCCAAATATGTAATTTTTTCCTTGGGAAATGTGAAAGGTACCCTTGGTGGAAAAACATGCATAAACATTTGTGACCAAGTGCCCTAAATGTGAGATGTTTCCACTTGTCAATTGTGCCTCTTGTTGATGATGAAATTGACACCCTAGTTATGCAAGGCTCACAAAGTGTCACTTTGCGTCAACTCAAGGTTGTTGCCATCATCACCTTAGCAAGAAATCCTCTCACTTTGGATTAATTATTGAATCCTAGGGGTGTCCCAAAGCAAAACTTTATGGGGACTTTTATGTGACTAGATCACTAGCATTGAAAACTATCTTTACATTGGATGGTTTAACATCTTCATGATCCCTGTCTTATTGACCACAACTTTTGTATTCATTATTGCTTTCATCGCAACACCTCCAATTGATACTTATGGTGTTCATGAACCTATTTATAGTTGTGATAAGGGGATTAGGGGTTCCCTTATCACATCCCATAACCCCTAATGTGTTTAATTCCTTAGCCAAGGGGACCCAAGGGTGTAGTTGTAGGGGCATTAGGATGAAATTTGGGGGTTCATAACATTAGGAAAAGTGGAATGGCATGAACAAAAGTGTTGTGTGGTGGGGGGGGGGGGTTATGTTATGGTGTATTGAACAAGACAAGGGGACACAATGCTAGCATGGATGGTAGAATTCAACTAGAGGTAAAAGCATGGTTTACGAAGATCTATAATCCTAGCATTAGAGAATGAGAAGGAGCTTAGGACTTAATTTCCTACAGTTTAGGGGACCTACAGGGAAGGTAGCAAGAGAAATTGATAAGGGAACCCCCAAAAGTAATGATAAGGAGATTAGGGTTCTAATTATCAGAAATCATAAGCCCTTAACCCATAACCACTAAATTCCCTATCCCCTTAACCCCCAACCCATAATCCCTTACCCCTACACTCACAAATCATAACCCATAAACCCCTTAACTCATTAAATCTTAAGACACTAGTAACCCCTAACTTATAATCCATGAACCAGCTCCTAAGCCATAACTCCTTATCATCTTAACCTGTGACCCTTAACCCCTAACCCTTCACCACCTAAAAACCTTAACTGCTAACCCCTTAACCACTGACACTGAAATCCCCTAAATCTTAAGTCCTTAACTGCTAAACTCAATTGTGTTAATGTAGAATAATATACATAAGAGAAAATTAAATGATATTATCCACATCAATGCTTGAAATAGCCTTAAATTATCCATGAGTGGTGAGCTAGGGGGTGAATGTGGGGAACTTTTAACGTTACATCATCTTTAAATTCCTTTTACATTATGAGGTTTTTCTCCAATAGGGTTGAAGTATCATAATTAACAAGGAAACATGACACATTTTTGTGGGGGAGTGATTAAACTTGTAACACAATTCAAGTGATTTACACTAGCTCCAATGTAAATGACATCATTGTATGTTTTTTTCAGGTTGTTAGAGAGGTTATTTATAGATAATACATTCAATGTACTTAGACTTCATCTTTTCAGGGTCTCGACTCTAACATGGATTTTTACAAGGAACACTTCATGCAAATGAAAGGGGGCCTTTTTGTTTAACCACATTTGCACAAGAGCACCAGATGTTGTCCTTCAAATCCCCCTTCGTGCATTCAAAGTGTGTTTACATTTGCGTTGAGTTTAAACTAATAATAATGACTTTCCTCTTCTTAATAACATTTGATAGCTTTTCCATATACACGAGATAAAATAACATGATCACCTCATTTGTAGATGCCCCCATTTATTATGAGATTCAAGGGATGTTTTATTGCCTTTATCAACATTTGGATGGGTCGTTATCATGGTTGACTGCAATTTGAGCACATAAACTTATAATCATTTTTCTCTCTTCTTTCACCGAGTTTGACCGAGCTATTTTAGGTTCATTTTGACCTCCTCACGAGGTTGAGTTTGACTAGGGAATACTGAGCTATTTTGAGGATGATTTATTGTTGATTTGACAAACATTCACTTTTTTGTTAGGGCTGAAGTTTGACTGCATAAATTGAAAGGGTTGTTTTGACTTTGAATTGTGCAAGTCAATTTGACTTTTGTACTCTCTCTCTCTACCGAAATTTTGATATAATAATAAGAAGAATTGATCAAAGGGTTTTCCCAACATTGGAGTTTTTCCATGGCATCCGCCAAATCTGGTGTCCTCTTGTCTTGGCTTGTCTTCTACATATTTTTTTATGTTCTATCTATTTTTATCGTTAATGTGATTAATGGTTAATGTGATTGCTACTGGAAATCTAAATTGAAATTGTTATTGGGATGCTTAACGAACATTGAAGTAACTATGCTAAGCATAGAACATACCATTGTTAACTAAAATTAACATATTGTCATCACAACCCCTATGATTCCTGTCACATTGATCATTTTCCATCTAAGGTATACAAATCTATATGTAATTCATGTATGTGTCATTGGTTTGATCACACCTTGCCTTAACCATCTAGGACATTAGGTTTAGGAAGAGGTTCCTTTAGCTACCACGTTTAGCTGGATATGTATGATCCATGTGTATGTGCTATTATGTCCAATGTGTACTATTTTTATTGTGTTCACTTAAACACTCTGTTCTAACTCTTGATGCTTTGGCTATAATTTTTAATATGATTTGTTCCATGGTGTTTCATAATTTCTCATAGAAGTGTGTCATCTTGATGGTTTGGGTATATTCTTGGTGATTTGGGTAGGTGCTATACATTGATCTTATTGTACCCCTTATTTCCTTTAGTCAAAATTTATCCTATGTATCTCTTCACAACACATGCGAAGGCCTTCTAAGCTATAGGTAGCTTCTAATAAGTTATTGCTAAACTCTAAGTAAACTTCCTCAAAAATAATGAACTATCTATAACTATTTAATTTTATTGATAACATTATTTACAAATTTAAACATATTTTTCACCTTTTTAAAAATTGATAAATATTTCCCTTATGTGTAAAGCTGGTCCATTTTCCCTCCTTATATAAACATACTTACTCCTCATATAATTTTTATTTCTAGGCCTCATATAATTTTTATTGATACCTTCATTAAATAACATTATCACTTATCTTCAAAATCATTAGATATGACTTCTACTAGATGACCTCCTTTTGCTAAAATAAAAATAAAACTTAATGAAAAACTAAGGGACCATAGAAATTGCGTTATAATATTTTACTACCAAATAAAATTTATTTTGGCCACTACTCTAAAATCTAAATGACCTATTAAAATTCATTTTCTTGCCACTATTCTCTTTTGCCAGGTTTGGGACGCAACTATTTTCCTTTGCGAAGTTTGGGACTGAGTTCTCTCTTTCTCTGCTCATAATCTTTATGATTTCGCAACAGATTCCATACCCTGCTATGATATTCAATTATTCATTGGCCTATTGATTAGACTAGATTTTATTCTCTTTTGCCAGGTTTGGGATGCGACTATTCTCCTTTGCTAGGTTTGGGACTGAGTTCGCTCTTTCTGCGCTCATAGTCTTTATGATTTCGTAGAAAATTCCATACCTTGCTATGATATTCAATTATTCGTTGCCCTATTAATTAGACTATATTTTTAACGTGTATTTATTATATCAGATATGGGTTCACTCGAGCTTTAATTGAGATATTCTTCTATTGATTTGGATTTGGAGGTTTTCACTGCAATTCAGAGTAGAAAACATGTCGTCTGCACATGAAGATAAAATTGTAGCATTCGAGAACTCCGAGGTGTATGGATACCTTTGAAAGGTATTTTTATGATCTCATTTCTATGATTTTTATGGTTAAAAATTCAAATGATTTAAACTTCTATACCGAATTATGGAGAAGAAGGTTAGGGTCGACAAGAGTTTATAAATTCAATAATATTTTTTTTGTGATTAGCAAGACCAATCACTCCTACGGAATTATGATCTTAAATCTTTTTGGGAAATTCAATGGTGATGTGGACTAATCAAGAGGCTACGGTTGCTTCAAAAGTTCTCCTATGATTGCGTTGCTTCTTGTGATATATGGATCTACTTATGTTGGTCTTTACTATGTTCCTTGCTCTGATACCATTTAAAAAATCTTTGAAAATGTTGCACTATTGTAGTGAACAATTCTGAAACTAAATTGTAACACCAAGACACATAATTTCTAATTGCAGCAGAGTAAAACATAATTAAATAATAGTCACACAATCGCAAAACACAATTTTTCTAGAGAATTAAACTAGGAAAACCCTCTCCTTGATTGAGAATTTTATTGATAGAGAATGAGTAATGGATTTCTTATGATACAATTTTTTTACTAGAAACCAATCTAGTTTTCTTTACTTTTCCTAAGCTTGAAATACCTGCAAGACCATTCATCTACTTCCCTCAATCCAAGCACATAGGTTGCTCCTATTTAACTAGGAATACTATTGAATTTCCATGATCTTGGGTCTAGGATAGAATCTTAGAATCTCCATGAAGGCTAACACCTATCACTGTTGTGAGTCACTTCTGCTTCAATGAGCATGGGATGATCCAATCTTCTGTTCTAGGTTGGCCAATCACTGAGCTCTAATCTACCTTTTATTAGCCTCTTTTTTCCATCAAAGAGCTACACATAGGCTCCCCAAACTTCAGTGGTCGAACTATTTTTACGACTACTAGTCGCGGACTACTTTGGGTAGCCAAAAAACTTCCCTCCATTAGTCCAATGGCAACCAATCCAATAACTGCAAGATTTGCTCCTAGGAGGGACTTTCAACCATCAAGAAAATTCCTCCAAATGGCTCCCACAAGCTTCTAGTCAAAATGATCCAAAACCGATCCAATAATAAGGATCCAACACCTATAAGAACGTACCATAGTACATACCTTTGTTGACTATTTAAGTGTATGTTTCTCTACTATCAACTTTGGCCTAGTTAGGACTGTTGAAGAATCTAGAGAAAATGTAGTTTATGTGATTCTTCTTAGCATGATAACTATTTGTGAGGTATTTTATCTTTATCTTATTAGCATAATCTTTTCTTGATGTCATTAGTGTGCGCATTTTTTACTTCATCAAAGAGCTACCAAAACAAAGAGACAAGAACACATGATGTTGGCTTTCTACCAGGGCCAAAACCTCTCCTCTTGAAAGGAAAACCCTTTAATCTCTTCTTATAGATTCTTTTATTGATGAATACCAAGATCCTTGAAAAAATACTTGACTCAATTCTTCTTCAATACACATGTCACTATCTCTTGCACTCTTCGACCTTCACAGTCTTCCTCCTTTGCACTATATCACTTCAGTCCTCCTTCACATTGTTATTACACTGTCTCTAGGAGAGTCTCGGTCTCCTTTTTTTCTTTTGCAACCCTAGACACAGTCCTCAACCTTCACTGATCTCTTCTCTTAGTCTAAGATAGCCTCTCTATCTTCGGTCTTCTTCTATCACCATTCAATGCATGATATAACCCTTAATTTTAGCTCCCATTGTCTTAGAACAAATTTTGATCCTTCGCTTAGATGACAGACTTAGCCCGTGTTATATTTAGGTATGTTCTATGCTTAGAGAAATTTACTTCAATTTTTTATATTATCTCAATGAAAATATTCAAATTAGAAATCACATCAGCATGACAGTAAAGTGCTGATAGAACAGATACATAAATAGTATAAGACAAGCCAAGGCAAGAGGACACAAGATGTGGCACCAGCCTGGGACAAACCCCAATGTGGGGAAACCCTTGATCAATTCTTCTTATATTCTTTAATAGTTCAACAGAGAGAGAGATAGAGTACAATGATTTGAATTCAATACTTGACTTGCCAAATAAGAGATCAAGATCTTCTCTGTAACGATGACACAATGAGGTTGCAAATCTAATACCAAGGACTGAAGATATGCAACAGATGGTAGGATCAGAACAACTCAACCAATTACCCAAAAATACTAAGGCTTTCCTTCAATAATATTCTCCTTCCTTCATTGCTTCACTGATCATGACAAGGTTGCTAATTTGGCACCTTTCATATGCAACAAGGGTTGATGTATTTCATGGCAGACCTAGTCACTAGTTAGGGCACAAACGCAGTGTGCTACAACACCCTAAACACGCCCCACAACCCACTTATTGACTGCGAATAGCTTTCATACAATCCATCCAACCACACAATGCCTTATAAGGCTACTATCTTTTTGAACACAACACTTAAAGACCTCCAACTACTGGCTATGGCTTGCAACCTAGCGCAACAGTGGACTTAAGGTTAGGTCCCTTCAAACAGTGATTCAAATAGTTATTACACAAAAAACCCTAGCTCCTCCTTTGTGTGGATTCTCCTGACCAGCATAATGAGTTCAAGAACAAGTTGATCATGCCCAAAACAGTCCACGCTGTGACCTACAACAACGTGATCCTTCACACAGATGAGATATTTCCTTTTTGTTGTGACTAGGTTCACTTTTCTTGTTCGATTTAAGGGTCCCTTTCATGCTATGATAAGGGATCCTATAACTATTGATTTAGGCCTTCACATGCTCTTGCTTAGTTCCTCTTCAACTGTGGCTAAGATCACCTCCTTTAGGACTGTGGCTAGGGAAACATTAGCCCTTCCTTGATAGTGGATGAGGGCACATCTGAACAACAGCTTGAATTTATTGTTTGCACTGTTGTTGGGGCATCTTATTACAGCGACTAGACTTTCTCCTTGAGCTATTGCTATAACTCCCTCTTGACAGCGTATTGATCTCTTCTGATGTGCAAAAATATCTCCTCATAAGACCGTGGCTAGGGCTCTTTATTTTTGTGTCTAGGGCTCTCTTAGAAGACCCTTTCTTCATTGCGTCTAGGGATTCTCCCTCTCAATATATCTAGCCACCAAATCCAAACGAGTTGAGAGAGATCTTATGAGAATTGTGTGTACAAAATGACTTTGAAGTGCTCTCTATTTATAATAAATCGTTGAGGATAAGTTGGAGTAATTTGGCTGCTGGTCGACCTTGACAAATTGTCAAATAACATAAATAAATTCATATCTCCATGAATACATGTCAGAATCAAATGATATTTAGATCAATCCTACACTTCTCGATGAGAGGGATCCAATAAAAATATCAACTACTATAGATAGGAAGACCCACATGGATTTTGGCCCTAATTTCCAATTTTAAGACTCCCTCTCAACTAGGGAGAACTCCATATGCTAATCCATCTATCAGTCTGTACTCTCTTCCATCAATGCAATGCCTTACACTACTATGCTCTACTAAACTATCAAGAGGAAGAAGTGACTCAGAATGTATCATACCATTCTCTACTAACATGAAGTCAGTCCCATATAAAGAGAGTGTCTCATACCACTCTTATTGATCCAAAATCAGTTCCAATTGATCTCAGATCAATATCATCCTAGCATAGGGAGTACGGTAGTACAAGACATGTCCATAGATAGTACTATGGTCCCTATCCTCATTTCCCTACTCATTTCCCAAATGAGAGGTACTTCCCACGAGTCCCAAAGTACATGCGCAGGATGTCTCAACAGGAGAAGGATGAATCACTCATGTTGACTACATGTTGTGAGGGGTATCCCAGGGGAAGGTTGAACCACTCACCCTATTGTTTCTAATCACTCCAAGAAGTAACCCAAGCCTCGTGGAGCTCCAAGAGCTTAATATCCATATCATAAAGGACCCTCAGGAGAGGGTCTCTCCACGACTCCTAGTCATTCTCGGAAATTCAAGAATTTGACCTTCCCGCTTGCTTCCAAAATAGATGTTAAGTTGCCCTAAACCAATATTATCAGTCAACAAACTTATGTTTTCTCTTCTCAACCCATTACTACTTCCAATGGTGAATTGTATACTAGTGGACAAAACTTGGAGTCTTCTTGTGCAACCCCTTTTGTTAGGACAAAAAATAGGAGGAACTTTCACCACAAAAAGTATGGGCATAAAAATTACGAGTGCAAGGTTTTCTAGGGAAAGATCACTCAGAAGGCTCAATCATTTCAAGTGAATAACACCAATTATCTAGAGACATGCAAATTATAGAACAATGATGAAGAAGCTCTGTTCACTCAAAACTACTAGATAAAAGGTTGGTTAGTGTCCATCATCATGAACACTATTAGTGAAAACATTCTAGTATCCCAAGAGTTGATTATAGACCTAAAGCTACAAACAACACTTTGTCCTATTTCATATTTTCTATGGTGGGTTGACGAGTGCGGACAACTTGGCCTTATCACTTGGAAGTGTTCCATCAATTTTGTTATTGGATTTCTTTGTGGAATAATAGAGTTTAATGTCACTTCTCTTAGTGGTTCTAACTTGATCCAGGGTAGGCCATATCATTCCTCTAGACATGCACAATATTATGGCTACTTCAACACTGATCATTAACCTCTTCTAATTCTTTATTGAAAAGACACTAAAAATTGGTTTTGTACATCCCTGCCAAGTTTCTTTCCATTCTAGGCTATAGATGTGCCACCTATGGGGATTGAAACTCCTAATATTCTATGGTCTTTAGTCCAATGATAGAGTCCATATAGCATTTTACCTTGGTTAACAAGACACTCTTCCTTGACTATGCAGTCCACAATGGCATTCTTTACAAGCCCAACCACAACACTTTTGCTAGGGAATGATATGTGCACTATCTGAGTACTTGAGCAATGGTGACACAACAACTTTGGTAAAAAACTATTTTACACCTCTTATATTTTTAGATTCACAAGACACTAAAAATGGGCTTTGTACATCCCTGCCAAGGTTCTTTCCATTTTAGGCTTTAGATTTTTCCATCTATGGAGTTTGAAAATACGAATATTTTACGGTCCTTATTCCAGTGATGAAGTCCATCTAGAAGTCTACTATGATTAACTAGACACTCTTCCTAGACTACACAGTCCATAGTGGCATGCTTTATAAGCTAAATCAGATGAGTGTTCTACCTGGATCATCTTGATTATTATATTCTTATGAAGATTGTGCCCCTCATCTTATCGAGGGATTTTTGGTTTGCAAAATACTCTGTTACATTTTCCGAGGTACTTCTGTTGGCTTTTCACGTGGAAACAAGTGGAAAATTACATCCAAAAATGTTGACATTGGGGCTTACGAATCCTTTGCCATGGATTTTGTCAGTGGTTTACCAACTATTCAATGCAAACACAATTGCACGTTTGTGGCAATATGCAAATTTTCCAGGATGATAGTTTTAACTTTTCATAGCATGAAAGAAAACCATTGTTGCATCTACAACTACAGTACTTCTCTTCCAATGTGTTTGGAACCATTTTGGATTACCATTGACCATCATTTTTTATTATGAATCCAGATTTTCAATCACTTTTGGAAATCTTTGGGAAGATTTTAGGTTGTTAGCTTTTGTTTTCCTCTCCATTTCAACCGTAGACTCATGGTCAAATCAAGGCAGTGAACAAAACCTTGGTTCATCCTCTTTACGTCTACCACTAGTAGAAGAAAGAGTGGAATTATCACTTGCATATTTTGCAGCACAACTACAATAAAAGCACTCATGTCTTTAACAAAATTTCTCATTAGCAAAACAAATAGTGGGATTAGTAGTTGGATTTTTTTGCAGCACAACAACTATGTAGCCACTTATGCCTCTACACGATACTCTCTTTTTGATCTATCTTTTTTCTTTTTGGGTCTTTCTCTTTGCAAGATTCAAGTTATTCTCCCACTTCCAACCACATCCCACCATCAGAATGAGCTAGTCACATATTTTTTTTTTGGTTTTCATTTAATTATTTTATATTAATTTTCATGTAGAACTTGGCCATGCTCCATAGAAAGGTCCATGCATCCTTCATTGGACATAATATAAGTATATTATACTTCATAATTGGCATTTAGTTGCTCCACCTTTTTGGGTTTGTGACTGAGTTATGCTACATTTGAATAATCACCAATATAAAAAATGAGTAGCGTCAAAAGCTCAAGACCATTCAGTGTCGTATATATGTTGTCATATAGTAAATTGGTCCTAATGCCTTCAATTTTTATCTCCCACCTTTGTTTGGCATCCGTGGTCTAGTGTATGTTAACATGTTGAATTTGTATGAACCACCTCACTCAAAGGAACTTGTTCCATATTCCAATTGCACATTCGGAGGCCACAATTCTAGATTTTCACTGTGCTCTATATAAAGATACACTTGTTGATGCCCACACCATACCTATTGGGCGTTGTCAAATCACCACTTACTTCATGGGCTGCAAAGGTCGTTTGGCCACTCAAGCAAAGTGAGTTTCGTAATCTACATTTGAGCAGTAGTTTCCTCATCTTTAATAGAATTTGAGGACAACATCTTCTCGGTAGGAATAAATTCGTGAGACTTAGTCTAGAAAACATGTATTGTATTTGATTTTATACTTTGTACTTGATCCTTATCGAATCTTTTGGGTGACTGAATCCTAACTAATCACTCACCCACTTTATTGAATTTTATTATAATTTGGTGATCTTTGATCACTTTCCTCACAAATTTGTATCCTGCATAAACATAAAGGAGTGTAGAGCATGGGCATATTTCAAACAATCTTCTCTCATGCTTGTGTACTACCTCTCTTCTATTTTTTACTGTGCCCGTGTCTTTCTTCTATTGTCAATATTGTGCTCAGATCAGGGTGGGTGGAAGTAACTTGTAGGTTTTAGTATACTACAAATGAAATTATAATTTTGACCTGAGAAGATTACTCATCCCTAATTTGAACAATGTGGTATATAACAAATAGGCTATGCAACAACAAGAAGCATGAAGTGTGATGAGTTTTTTCAAAGTAATATCCATACACAACAAAGAATGCTTATAGATGCACATATCCTAATCAAGTTACTCACAAACTCCAGTATCACTTCCTTTTTATGGTTGTCATTTCTTCTTCTACTTTGTTTCCTCTTGTGCTTAGTATTTGGGATTTGAGATGGGGTTGTGGATAAGGTGTTAACTCAGCTTTACCACTTAGTAAAACCTCTAATTAAACCATTTAGAACAGTTTCCCTAGGCTCGAAAGGACAGATTGATTTTTACCCTAGTGAGAAAAGCTATATCCTTTGCATATTCACATTGGACACTTATTTGAAATTGGGAACACATGTACTTTTTGTTCTTAATACTTATATTAGATAAAATTGAATAAATTGCACATTTATTTTGGGACTATCCCGCAAACAAATGGTAACTTCATCCCATAAGGTTTGTCAAAATATGCTAATAATTGTTGGTACTAGGAATTTGCCTTGTTAGCTAGTTTTTGTTTATGATTAGAAATAGAGATTTATGTAGGACATGATTTCTTGTATGTTTATCCCCCTAGCTTGATTTCTATGGGTTAATGTTTTTTGATACTTGGAGAATAAGAAACATCTCACCTTCCTGCAATTTCTTGTATGTGCTTTTCTTTAAACGCAGTTGAGGGGTGTATATTGTTTTCTTAATCATGTAATCATTCTTCGAGGGTGGACTTGGGAATCTTATTTCTGATGTCTTTCACTGTTTTGGTGTGAAACGGATTAAATATATCTAGATATTGTTTAGAGCTATGACAGACTTAATCATTTATGCAAGGAAAAATTACAAATTTCCATTGGTACCATGGCTCTATAGAAAGGAAAAATCTACCCTGACCAATTTCACATGAGATAACTATCTTTTGTGTAAATACTAAATACTAGTCAATTTTGCAAATTAAATTTAAACAATGCTCTAATACCATCTATATGTACTTGTGTTGCCAACGTTGCATCCCTGTGAAGATGTGATCTTGTGGCTTGCCATTGTGGCGACACATATCTCCATCCCTCCTATGCCCAAGTGTGTGATGATGTCCTTGGAGAATCTTGAGGGATGCCCCCTTAAAATGATCTAAAATTTTCATTCGTATGGTCTAATCCCATGCCCAATTTTTGTTTTTTAAGATTTCATTTGTGTTCTCCATGCTAAAGAACTTGATTCAAGGCCCAATTTACATGTTCTATTCCTCGTGATCTATTATGTGACTCCATCCAGTAAGCTAACCTAAGCACCTAACCTCCATATTTCATGCCTGTCTAGCTTATATAGAGGTTTAATCTGTCTATTTTATGTCCATTAGCCATACAGAGGTTCGATATGTGCTTTCTTTTTCCTGGTAAACTGTTACAAAGACCTAACCATTGTGTCTAATGGCCAAATATACTTGTGAACACCAACTAATGTTCCTGAATATTTTTACTTCCCAAAATTGTGTACCCTTGCCCTATGTTTTGGCACAAGCATATAAATTGTAATGTACTGCTACTGTAGCCCAATGGTACATAATTTGTTTTACAGTTTGGATCACAACGTCTCATGTTTTAGCACTAGTAAATTTTCCTTTTTTATTAGATTTTTTCAATATTTATATAATTTTAATATTTTACATTTTAAATACACATGTATGCTATGTTGTCTCGTGCATCGCTACTCTCCCTAATTTCAAAAATGACAATCCCTGTTCCTGAACATATGTACCCTAATTACTTAGATATATTGAAATCGTCATTTAGATGGCATATTAAGTGATTGTCAGAAAAAACAGCAGACAACTTTTGATTACTTCTACCCTTTTTAGTTACTTTTCTTAGCAGGCAAAGTAGACCTATGCCCACCATGAGATTGGTATATTTGGACATGTAGTGAGAGGATTAAAACAACTACGGTTACAATCTTGGATCAAACTTTGGGGCTCTAGCTACTGAATTCCAAATAATAAGAATGGATACAAGAGGTTATTCTAAAAAAAATACCATCATGCTAAAAAATATGATCAGGTAATTTCAACTCATATATAGCATCTTGCAGTGTTGCTGGTTTTCAATGAGAGGGCACCATGCCTCAATAATGCCAATTTTTCAGTTCTTTACTAGACTATAGCGTGCAGAGGAAACTTAACAGTAGTTGAAAGTGAAGAATAAGTAAGGCGTGACAATCATTTCCTCAGGAATATATAAGAGTAATAATAATTTTATTAGCCCAGGTCAGCGCAGACTAGCTTCCTTAAATTAGTGCCTTTATGATAATGAAATTAGTGCCAAGTGGATATCTAGTGTGCTGAGTATCATGAAACAAAGTTAGAAATCTATTGCATGACTTATATGGAATTAGGATTTATTTGTTTAATCTTCTTATACACTATTATGCAACATTCTTTGCCATTCTATGATGACCTCAAATTGCTAGGTATATCAGTAAGATTTTAGAACTTCATTATGAATTTTAACAGGAGATTACCTTAGCTGACCAAGAAGTCAAAACTATCTATCGAGGAATTTTCCAACTTGGTTCCTAGATCAGATGAAGTCAAGTTTGTGATAAATAAATTTGATTCACATTTACTTCAACTAACAGTTTTCAAAGTTGAGGAAGAAATTTATACGATTGAAAGGGCACTTTTCACTTTGGCTGAGATGTTCCCTTAATGCTTAACTTAGTTCTCACCTTTCGTATCATACAGTATGACATATACATCACTAATACCTTATTCATTGTGTCATGGCTAATATAGGAAAACCAACAATTTCCATTAACAGACTCTAAAGTGTAGGTTTGGAGGATACATACAAGACTTAGAAAACCCATACCTTAGAAAAATACGAGCCTTAAAGAATTACATCTGGGTTTGAACAAACTTCCTGAGAAGGTGTATATAGAGGTGATATGTAGTCATAGTGAGTCACTGCTACACAATTATGGATCCATTTTGATGAGCCATAGACCATAGAAGAATGAATATGTTGACGATATTGTGGGCAGAGGCATAATGAGGAATTTCTAATACAGTGATGCCAAATATAACGATGTATGTAGCTTTCTTTTGAGGAAATAAAATGCTACCTGAAGTGAACCCATAATTTCCAAGGTTAAATGTGAATTCCAATTCCTCTTTCATGTCCATTACCACCATTCAACAATGCCTTTTTAATGTTCACCTTCAATCAAATTCTTATATACTTTTCCCTCAAAACCACACATTTGGGGAGCTATCCATTCACTTGTGTGGAAACAAAAGAAATTTAACTTCAAGCTTTGCTAGATTGTCTCTAGATTTTCAGGTTTGTCTAATAAGTGGTCAGTATTGTACCAAAGGACTGATAAAAAATACACTATAACCATAAGTAGGTCTAAAATAAATGTGTCCCTTGCAGTCATATACTAGCAAAACAATGGATTTCACTAACATAAATACACCATTAAAAGGATCTATTACATCTGATGTGTCATTATATAGGGCTGCTAATTTTTTGTTACAAATCTAGGCTTATTTTTAGCAACATCTATCTTTAGTTTACTTGTGATCTATCTTTAGTATCAACTAACTTATATAGTTCTTTGTAGATGCAATTTCAAAGGAGCTGGGAACATCTTATCAAATGGACAAAAGAAATTGGATGAAATTGAAAAATAGGTATAGTTTGTGTATTTGATTATTCATTGTGATATGGAAAAAAATGTATCAATGGTAACTTGTGCTCAATAAAATTTATATGACTTGAAACTATTTATGTGTAGGACACTAAAAGAATATAGAGATGGGGTTGAGGAATTCTTAAAGTTTGCTGAGGAGCATTCAAGAAATAAGATGTCCATAAAATGTCCATGTAATAAATGTGGCATAGTGAAAGTACGAGAGCACTTGATTTGTGATGGTATAATAAAACAATATAACATTTTGTATTTGCATGGAGCGAGCATTCCCAGTTAGGTATCTTGAAAAGAAAATTGAATTGATCTAGTTTCAACCTTACATGTTTTATAGTAAAGATATCACATATTTTTATATATGCAAACTCCAATTTTTTTTCTTTGTCTCCTTTAGCTTCCATCTATTATTGATAAGGACAGGAAACATTCTAAAAATGAGCCACATGAAGTTCTCGAGCAAATTTCATCTCAACTGGTAAGCCATTTCATATTAGTTAAGGGCCCTATTGGACTAGGTTGACCAAATGCTATTGATTTTAATTTTCAAAAAAACTATAAAATTATTAACATAAATTTTAATTTTCTTATTAATAGGGCTATGAACATGTTGTGGAACATGATTATGATAATCACGTTGATGAGCATGAAACATTGTTTAAGAACGATAGTGAACCTGTAAATGATGATGATGATGCAGCCATTGTCAGCGATCAAATGCTTGAAATGGTGAATTATTTCAATCGATGCCTTAATCAAAACATCAATGAGAGTTGTGATAATGATGGGTTGGCATCAACAAATGTAATAAATGAACTTAATGAATATAATAAGCTTATTGAAGATGCCAAGAGACCATTGTACCTAGGTTGTGTTGACTTCATAAAACTATTAGCCACTGTAGAATTCTACAATCTGAAAGTGAAGAGTGGATGGTTTGATACCAGTTTTGGCCGAATGCTAAAATTGCAAAAATATGTGATTCCTAAAGATAACACACTTCTAGGTTCTACATATGATGCAAAAAAGTTGATAAAATCATTGGGATTAAACTATGATATGATACATGCATGTCTAATTGATTGCATTTTATATCGAGGAAGCTATGAAAGTAAATATCACTGCCCAACATGTGGAAAATATCGATGGAAGGTGGATGCTCAATCTCAAAAGGCATGGAAAGGTGTTCCAGCCAAGGTGTTAAGATATTTTCCCATAGCACCAAGGTTGAAAAGAATGTATAGGTATGATCTTGAACACTATAATTGTATTCAAGTTTTCCCCTTCTTGTATTATCTTTACCATTATCCGTAGTTTTATTATATGATAATATATTATATAAATGATAAAAATCTTTTTCATTATAGCTTTGTAGACATGTCGCAAAAAATGAGGTGGCATCATGAGAATGCAAGCAATGATGGTCAAATGTGCCACCCTGTTGATAGCCGAACATGGAAAACTATTGATGACAAATGGCCTAGTTTTTCTAGCGAACCTCGCAATGTACGACTTGCAATGACAATAGCTGGATTTAATCTTTTTGGATACTTGAGAAGCACATATAGTGTTTGGCATGTAGTGTTAGTTACATTCAACCTTCCACCATGTTTGTGCACAGAAAGGAATTTTTGTATGCTAACATTGTTAATACCTGGCCCCAAGTAACGAACCAATGACATTGATGTGTATTTGGAACCCTTGGTAGATGAACTAAAGGAATTATGAGACCAAGGGTTATGGACATATGATGCTTATTGTAAGACATGATTTAACATGAAGGAAATTCTTATGTTGTTGATCCATGAGTTTCCCGCTTATGGGAATATGGCTGGTTACACAGCAAAAGTCTATAATGCATGTCCCATATGTGGGAGGAATATAGAATAAGAGTACCTCAGTTGTAGTAGGAAATGTGTGTACATGGGACATAGAAGATTTCTTCCTCAACATCATAAGTTTTTCTCACAAAAGGCATCGTTTAATGGGAAAGAGGAGCATCGTTATGCTCCTCCAATTGTAAAAGTATCATATATTTTGAAGGAAACAAAAGGAAAGGAAGAAATTTGGGGGAAGATTGAATCAAATAAAAGGAAAAGAAACAATAAAACATGTGAAAAAAGGAAACAAAAGGAAAAGAAGCAATCTGGGGGAATATTGAATCAAATAAAAGGAAAAGAAACAATAAAACATGTGAAAATACTGATGTTGTGTTGTGGAAGAAATAATCAATTCTATTCAATCTACCATATTGGAAGGTATGTAGACCCACCAACCATGCCTAATTATTGGACGCAACTTGCTTAGTTGACCTCATTGTGATTAGATTTCTTGGTTGAATTTATTGTTTATCTATTTGTCCATATCAAATATTGTTATGATATACTTGATGTGTTGGAATATAGAAACTCCTAATATGCCACAATTTAGATGTAATTCATGTGGAGAATAATGTGTGTGAAAGAATTTTTCGAACTCTTTTGGATATAAAAGGGAAGTCCAAAGATGGAAAAAAAATCACCTGATGACTTGAAAAAAATGGGTTTGAGGAAATCACTATGGCCAGAAGTTAAAGGAATAAAAATATTCCTTCCACCTGCACCACATACTCTTTCGAAGAAAGAGAAACAAACCCTATGTCATGTTATTTTCATGTTAAAGGTGCTAGATGGTTACAACTCTAATCCAAAAAATCATATATCTATGGAATATCTTAAGTTCCATGGTATGAAAGCACATGGTTTCCATGTTCTAATGCAACAACTCCTCCCAGTGGCTTTGTGCCATGTGTTGCCAATTGGTGTCCAAAAGATGCTTTGTAAGCTTTGTTACTTTTATAGGCAAATCTGTGAAAAATCAGTTTTAGTAGAGTGTCTTGACAAGTTGGAAAATGATATTGTGGAGACAACGTGCTTTCTTGAAAAGTACTTTACTCCATTCTTCAATATAATGTTGCATTTGAATTTACATTTGTTATATGAGCTTCGATATTATGGCCTGGTTGCATATAGATGGATATACCCCTTTGAGAGGTATGTGAAACTATACTTTTTATCAAGCACAACAACAAGATGATTTTTTCTGAAAGCTTTTGAAATTACTTAGTTCTGTTTTGTTCATTTTGTAGGAATATGAAAGTATATAAGGGTTATGTT
Source organism: Pinus taeda (assembly GCA_000404065.3). Classification (NCBI taxonomy): domain Eukaryota; kingdom Viridiplantae; phylum Streptophyta; class Pinopsida; order Pinales; family Pinaceae; genus Pinus; species Pinus taeda. Next base: position 83,777 of record APFE031648756.1, on the reverse strand, counting down.
AAGAACAAAAATATGCATAAAGGATGCATTGCTGAAAGATATACTATGGAGGAATCAATAAAGTTTTGTGGAGGATACTCGAAAGGTATGGAAGCTATTGGATCCACACATGATCGAAATGAAGTGTGGGAACTTGACGACATTAGTTCGGAACAAGCACATAGGTGGGTTCTATTTCACAAAAATGAAGTTTATCCATGGAAAGAATAAGTAACATATTTGGCCTATAATTTTTTGTTTGTTTGTTTATGGTTTAACAAAACATAGACCCATGGATAGATTAAAATATTTGACCTTTAAAAATATTTTATTCATATTTTATCAAAACACATTAACCACCATATCTATTGACCATAATTTTTGAATTAGGATGGACAAAATGGATATTGCCAACTCAACTACCCAAATGAAAAAAAATGAAGCTCTATTGCAAAAATTCCACACCCATAATTTTACTAGTTGGTTAAAACAACATGTAACGACATTATTTATATTATAAGTGTACCTAAAAATCAGTATATGGGAATATTGTCATGTAGGAAATTAAATATTTTTTCAGAGGTTGAACGTATGAATTCTAACTACATTTAAAATCTGAAACTATACAGGTGGAAGGAGATGGAAAGGTGTCTGATACACTTAAATGGCTAGCGCGTGGCCCAGGGAAATTAGTGAATAAGTATAAGGGATTCCTAATAAATGGTTATATATTCCATACAAAAAGCATAGATAATGAGAAAACCACCCAAAATAGTGGCGTGTGTATGGAAGCTCGACAATGATGAGGTCAAGTTCTAAAGATGCAAGCCTTGTACTTCAAAAGAAAACATTTTATGGAGTGGTAGAAGAAATAATTACATTGGACTATTTTTGTATGGAGTACACATTGTTAAAATGTAATTGGATTGATTTATACAATAAGAGAGGGATCAAAACTAATGATTTGGGTTTTACAATGGTGAATACAAAGAAATACTTAAGTCAAAACCATTGGCAAGATGATCCAATTATTCTAGCATCGCAAGCTAAACAAGTATTCTATGTACAAGATCCAATTGAGACTGACTGATATGTAGTGTTAACATGTCCTCCAAAAGGATTGAGAAATAATACATCATATGAACCTGATTATGCAGATTTGTCACAGGTTGTAGACTTTCAAGAAACAAAATGTGTAAGTGAATAACATATTGATGATGTTGATGTCAATGTTGACATGAACATGGATTATGTTCATTCATATTGTGAAGGAATATGGTTGAATGCTAAGAAATAAAAGATATCGATTTTGCTATTTTGTTTCGAGAACTCCAAAATTGATATTTGGTTATGAAGAGAGATTCCTTTTTTCTTATCTATAAAATGTTTTAGACCCATTTAGTAAGATATGTTTTTAGTCCCTGCCTATGACATAGATTATTGTTTTCATATTGCACCGTTAATCTTGTCAAATTGAACACATAAAAATTTGATATGTGTGAAGTTTCTGTAACTTTTATTTTTTTATATATTTTTAAGATTGAAATGAGAATTTTCTATATTATTATTGGACCAGAGCCCTAAAATTTACTCACTTAAAAGAACCCAGAAAATACAAATTTCTTGGGCACGTGCCATTGGTATAGCCTTCTTCTGTGAATGTTTGTTGCAAAACAAACTATGCAACTGTGGGTTGCAAAAAAAACTATGCAAAATGATTTGCTTACTAGTTGGCCGATGATTTAATTCTTCAGACATAGATGCTTATTATGCTTAATATGCCTTCAGAAGAAAGGTTTCTTGAACTTTCTAACTCTTGTGCTCTAAATTATTTTGAAATTTCTTACAAAGTTGTGGTTTATACAAGTTTTTTCAAGACTTTATGGGCTTCTAATTGGTTGATTGTGGTCCTGCATGACATGTTTGGTCTTGTTTCTTGCAAATGATGTGGAAAAATTTCATAGTCAAAGACAAATGGATGCTTTACGGTTTGTCTTTTCATTTGGACTTGTAGAAAAAATTCCACGTGTGCCTTTGTTGAAGGCAGATCCCGAGCATCAAAGGAAAGCATCAGAAGAAATAGCAAAAAAAGTAAGAGATAATGTCGGGTCACTAGTATGTTTATTCTTATTGGTGTGGTTTATTTTACCTTTTTAGTGTAAACTATTAAAATATTAACTTGTCATTAGACATATTCTATGAACACTTCCATGTCTTATTGCAGAATTCAACAACCTCAAAAGAAATTCATTCATTGAACAATGTAATAAAGTGCACTGAATTGCTTCACATCTATAAACTTTACCAGAGCTGTTATTGAGTCTTTGGATGTGGTTATCTTTTCAAAGAACACACATATAAGAAGATGAGAAATAATATTCCTAACTAATTTCAAGTTATCTTCCTTCAAAATAGGGTGTTCCCTTCCATAAACCTAACGACTTGCTATGCTTCTTTCTAGTGAACAAATTTTGGACCTTTCATCAATTGTGAGACAATTCCAACCCCATGACTATCAATTTCTTATTTAAAGTTATACCCATTAGATTATTATAGGAACAACGAGAATTCTGTTCACATTTCAAAAAAACCTGCAATTGACTTATACCATGTTATTTAATATTTTATGTATTTCTTCGCATCCTTGGCATGTGACATAAAGATGCAATAGGATACCTTGCATTTTCTATGCTAATACTCCTAAACAATAATAAAGTATGCCCAAATATGTCATTTTAAATTATCTATGCAGCTCACCTTTTGGTTTTTCAATTATCAAAGTTGTTACCTATATTGATGAGATCACGTACAATTGAGGCCATAGTGAGAATATATTTTAGAGTTTTATCCGCATTTCACTAAAGGTGTTTCTTCTTCAGTAACACTACAATACATTGCAGTTTCCATTCAACAGATAAGTGTACCCAATAGTAGCCTTGGGTTGTGTGAAAATGGGTTGAATTCATAGTAGATTTTATCTGCTGTTTTGAAGGTGTTTCTCCTTCGATAACACTTCATCTCAGTAGATCCTTTCAATCTACACCTTCAATAGATGCATACAGCCTTGGGGTACATGCTATAGATTCCAGTTTTGTTGTGAGGGTATAAAAACAATGAAAGAAGCGTATCGATTTCAGGCATCTTATGGTTGTTGTATGCGAGCATGCTTGTCTAGTGTTTCCCAAACTTATATAGAGCCATATTTAGTATACTTTTATATTTGGACTTAGATGCTCACTTTTCTTAATTTAGGTGTTTTTCTTAGTACTATTTTATACACAGATTTATCTTCATGAAAAGTGCACAGTAGAGAAGGGTTCTATATCTTTAGTAGGGGACACTCTTATAGATAGGTGGTACTTTAGTCTAGGGAGCTTTCATCATGCATATTAGGTTCTTTATCTTAGACATATTTAAAATTCCCTGCCTCCTTGAGAAAGTCCTTCCCAGACAAGACATCGGTGGACAGAGTTCCAAGTCCCTAAATTTTCCGAAAACCCACCTAAGTCTATCTATCTAGCCTAAAATCCTTTACATTCCAGTCATCCCTTAGCTATGATTTCATAGAGGGAGACCTATCTAGTTTAGTAGGGCTAGCTACCACTAAAATCTTGGTCTGTGGTTACCTCTGTCAATCTCGTCATCAGCTGGGGACATTCTGGAGGATAATAGAGGGCATGAAAACTAGGGAGTGCTAAGGTGTTCTAGTGAATGTAAGGTTCCCAAGTCATGGAAAAATGTAATGCTAGTTGTGAGGTCATGACTGCCAAGGTGTGTTAGGGAATGCTAAAACATGCTAACATGTGCCAGATAGTATGAAGACATGTCAAAAAAGCTAATATGTGCCAAGCGATAAGGCATGCCAAGATGTTCAAGGGTTCCAAGTCCCTACCTCCTCTTCTTCCGTATGCTATCAACTTATGGCATTTCCTTTGCAATATTTGGTGCATTTACTAGTTATAGGTCATTTATAGGTTATAAATGTCTCCAAAATTTCACTTCTAATTGAGTATTCAACTGAACATATTGATTCTCTTATACATAACTATTTTTCCCTCCACCCACTTTTCATAACTTCAATAACCATTAGGTAGGGACCTGCAGCTTCGATGTTGCTTTGCTTGTTTAGTAAAATATTTTTGAGACTTTAATTTATTGAAAGTTGTAGAATTTACAATTTATGAAGTTTCAAGGTCTAATTTTTAAAATTATAATTCTTTAAAGGGTGCTAGCTCAATGGAAGAGCACATGCTTTACAAGAAGGAGGTTGGTTGTACGATTTCATCATGCCCTGACATCCATATGGAATGTTGACAATCAATTTTTGCTGACAGAGGCTCTTTGGACCATCACCAATGAGCTTTGGTGACATTTTTTTACCCTCACCAAAAATATGAAATGGTGATGGTCAACAAACGTTGCCATATATACGCATCAATAGTGATGACCCTCAAAGGTCTGTAACCATAAATCGTTGTTATTGATATGAAATGGTGATGGTCATTGTCCATCATTATAGTGATTATTTGTGATGGACCTTGAATGTCACCACAACACCAATACTTTTGGAAATACAGCTTTTGGTGACGGTCGATGAACGTCACCATATATATGCACCAACAATGATGACCATTAAAGATCCATGACAATAAATCATTGTTGTTCATATGAAATGGTGATGGTCATTGTCTGTCATTATAATCAATATTCATGACAAACCTTGAATGTCAACATAAAACCTTTAGTGATGTTTAGTTTTCAGTGATAGAGGCTATGGTCCATCACTATTGCTCATATGCAATGGTGATGGTAGCTATCCATCATTATAAATCATTATTGGTGATGAACGTTGAATGTCACTACAACACCTATACTTTTGGCAATGCCACCTTTCATGATGTTCAATTTTTGGTGACGAAGGCTATGGTCCATCACCATTGCTCATATGAAATGATGACAGTTGTTATCCATCATTATAAATCATTATTGGTGACGGACTTTGTATGTAACTACAACACCTATACTTTTGGCGACACCACTTTTCGTGATGAAGGCTATGGTCTATCACCATTGCTCATATGAAATGGTGAAGGTCACTATTTGTCATTATAAATCATTATTGGTGATGGATTTTGTGTGTCACTACAACACCTATACTTTTGGCGATGCCACCTTTGATGACATTCAGTTTTTGGTGACGAATGCTCTTTTAACTGTCACCAGTGAGCTTATGGTGACATTTTTTGTCCTTCACCAATGTCCTTTTTTCTTGTAGTGAATATTCATTAACTTTATTGCTAGTTTATTTAACTTGAAAAAAAGAGGTAGGTATAAACATGGGCCAGTAAAACTGATAGGCAGGCACTCATCTATACTCATAAGAAGAGGATTTCTTTATTTGCAGACAATCATTTTATTTTGTGTTTGTTGTTTAGTCAATTTAGTATGTCCTAAATTGCTACATTAATTATCAATCCAGGAGTCGTAAACTAATGAAGTGTGGCGCACTATATGTGCAAGACAACCTCTTTATTACTTTTTATTATTTTCAATTTTATTTTGTTTTGGGGGTTTTATCTTTGTTTATCTCGTAATGAGAATGGAAATCCTATTCCTAAGTTTTAAGAATACTTTAGAAGGCAAGTATGGATATAGATTCAAGGCAATTATGTCCCTTATGATAACTTCCAGAGCTTAACACTTCAAAGGATCACAAAACATACTAGTGCTGAAATTAGTACCTGAACAAGAATGTAAATGTGAAACTATTCAAATCAAACAAATGATGAACTACTAATCATGAAATCATTGTCTCTGCTGCTCATCTAAATAAAGAAATAAAATTTAAGCTATTGCACTCAAACAAAGCAAAAATTGCAGACTAATGAAAGTAAAATCAATTCACTTCACTTATAGTTCGATAGCTCGCCAAGTAGCTTTTCGGGGTTAAGCCATGCCTTTGGAGATAATGTCAATAACATGAAGAATTGATATCTAAATCACCTACATGTAAATGAAGGTAAAATCAAGTCACTTCACTTATAGTCTGATAGCTCGCCAAGTAGCTTTTCAGGGTTAAGCCATGGCTCTGGAGATAACATCAATAACATGAAGAACCTGATATCTAATTGCAAAAATGAAAGTAAAATCAAATCACTTCACTCATAATCCGATAGCTTGCCAAGTAGCTTTTCGGGGTTAAGCCACAAATCTGGAGATAACGTCAAATGTCTTGAAGAATCTAATATCTAATTGCAGAAATGAAAGTAAAATCAAATCACTTCACTCATAATCTGATAGCTCACCAAGTAGCTTTTCGGGGTTAAGCCATGGCTCTGGAGATAACGTCAAATGTCACGAGGAATTTGATATCTAAACTAACTAACAACAACAAATAAATAAGACTGAAACCAAAGCATGAAATCTAAAAAATCAAAGTCAGTAGAGACGCCAATCTCATGTCACTATTTATTGAAAAAAGTTATATGAAAATGCTCGAGCATAGCCTATCCTGAAACACACTAATCAGAGTTAGCAAAAATATACAATGCTATAAAATCATGTACAGGAATGAAATACTAACACCATAATTGAATTATGAAATATACACAGGTGAACAAGCTATGAAATATCTACAATGAAAATAAGAAAACAACACATGAAAACTTTACAGAAATAAAGAAACAGAACCTCAGCTAGTAGGGGCCCTCTGCACAGCCTTGGTTAACATGTTGTCAGTTTGAAATTACGCTTGTTACACTAAAATTTTTCACCATGACTATTTACAGTTAGTATGGCTCCATCAACAGTCATACTATCCTCCTTGGCAAGCCTCATACCTCTGCTCTCCATGTCAAACTTCAAGAAAGAGAGAAAGTCTTTAAAAAGCATATTTATCTCTGGGTACGCAGTTTCTCTCAACCTTACCTGTGTATACACTTCCCAAATTCATAATACCTGCATACTGGTATGCTCTGTATGTAAAGGGGTGGGTGCGTACTCCTGTAAAGGTCAAAATGCGCGAGTTTCATCTTAAAAAAGTTACTTGTTATCATTTCTAGAGCATTCTAGAAGCTTGTTTGACGTGTATTGAGCGCCTCCAGATGGTTCATGTATCCCTATGAAAGAGGAACTTATCCCATCAAGAGAGGAGCTACCCCATCCAAAAGAGGGGCTTATCCCATTGATGTTGGACCTGATTAACTTCCTCTACAGCATTATAAATACAGGCATTGGGCCAGAGGAGGGGAGGTTGAAAGCTTAACATTCCAAAGGGTAGATGCTGCTGGAATTAGGACTTCCTTGTAGAAGCTTGTGAGGAGAGATTCCCATCCTTTCTTGTTTCATTTGGAAGTGGGTGAGCTTATCAAAGTAATGGAAAACTCTTGCTGGACCATGGGAGGAACTTGCACAACACCAAGGCTCAGGTTGTAATGGTTTCTTTTGTTTCCTATTAATACAAATAAGTCCATTCTTCTCAACAATTTGTTATTAATGAGTTGTTTCATATACTGCTTGGTCTATATGTTGAATATGTTTTATTTTATGGGATATTCAGGTGCTATGTAATCATTTGATTGTTAGTGAATGTAGGTTTCGAAGTGAAGGAGGAGCTCATCTGGATCGACGAGGCTGGACTACTACAACAGCGTTGGACTACAGGTAGGATCTAAACACTTGATTTCTTGTATGTTAAATGCATGTTTAGAGAAGGATTGTTCTTAATTGTCTTGTTTGTCACTAGAAAGCCTTAAGCTTCTAGGGAGGTTGGTTTTTTCCACAAGATTAACTCTTTCTGCATGACAACGCTCACATAGTCATATGAAACAGAGTCTTTTTATATTGCAAAATAGAGGAAGGATCCTCTCGTTACAACAGCGGGTCCAACGTTACAGCACAATACATAAACTAACAACAAGACTATATAAAAAAACTAGCTACATGCATTTGCAAACGTGTTATTTATAAAGGAAATTACATAGCTATTTTTCCTATGAAACACCTTCAGCAGAGGACACGTAAAAAGACAAAGCCTGTGATCTTAGCATATTGGTTGCTATGATCATTCAATCTACCAAAAGGTGGATGTTGGATTTGTGTCATGGAGGCATTCTACAGCTGTCAAAATGGATCCACGGATCTAGGAACAGCGTCAGACCTTTCACGTGTTGAAAACAAAGACCTGTTTGTTGTAGAACTCCTTGTTTTACCATCTTTTCACCAAGGTTTTCCTTTACAAATTTGGCTGAACCGATAGGACCTGGTCCATGTCCAGATCATTCCTGAGCTGCTCATGTGCCTCATTTTACTTTACGACACCTATAACCTAGAGATCAATAAAAATAGCTGCGGAATCACGAGTCAGTTGCGGAAAGTGGCTGCATTCCATAGCTGATGAGAAAAATCTAAGTCAAATAGAAAACACAAAAATATAGTTAGAAAATCACGTAAATGCACTCTTAGAATCAATATGTAATGATCTTTGATAGCTTTTGTGGCACTGGTGAGGGGAAAAAGGTCTAGGAAAGTATGTAGAAGAAAGCTAGTTTCAGGGCTCAACAATTGTCATGGGCATATGCTAATACCTTATTATCCATCTGAAGGATGTAAATCATAAACTAGGGCCTGTTTTTTAACCCCATTGTCATCTTCCTCTTTTTGCGTAGCTTCCCATGACTGGGACTGTTGTGGTTCTGCAACACCCAACTCTCCATCTGAGTCATACAAATCATATAAAGGAGAACCATCAAGTTTAACAAAAAATGATCTTTGAGGGTTTATTTGTAGCTTAACAATGTCTCCTTCTTCCTTTTCTTGATTGTTGGGAAACGCTTCTTGATGCAAGTATATTTTTTCTTGGAGTTGAGGTCCACAAATACCTTCAACAACATCATTAGTCTTGGAAATATTTTCAACATTAAAATATTCACAACCATCATTAAACAAAGAATTTGGTGGATATAATATTTGGTAAAAATTATTATATGCTATGTGAAATCTCTTTAGAGAGGATACACTTCAATGAGGTAGTGTTTTGTACCAAACCCTAGCATCCATATCCAAAGAATACATGAAAAAATTCAGTTTCACATCCTCATGAACAATACCTTGTTGCTCCATGCATTCATAAAAGTCCTTAAGGTGTTGATTGGGGCTTCCATATGCACTTCCATTAAATCTAGGCAAATAGGTAGACCTTTATTGAAATGGAGGAACATGATGGGGTCACCGATGATGGAGGATCAACCTAATGTGGAAAATTTGTTGGCCAAGAATGCAAGAAGAGCCATTTTGAAAACCCCTTTAGGTGAGATATATCAGGGTCAAATTCAGGGGGATTTTTCTATCAAGAAGTGTTAGAGCAAGTATGAATCCTTTTGAAAGTCAACATGATCCAATGAATATTTAAACAATCGATTCATTGAGGTAAGAGATATTCAACCCACACTTCCTTTGCTCACTTGACAAAAGGAATGTATTAATGTCATAACTAGGGAAAAATATTTTGATTTGTTCCTCGACAATGATGCCAAAAGATGGTGTAGCTCCTAGAGACAACCCCCAGGCTGAGGAGAGGTTAATGCTTAGAAAATATTAGTCTCTCTTGAAGATAATTTAGTGGAACTCAAGAGATGAATGTAAAATGATTTAGATGTTGGTTTAATGTCCTTTCTCAGAGGTGGGTTCAATATACACATGAACAAATTATCATTCCTAAGAAAAAATGTTTCAGGTCCGTTGGTCGACATACATAGAATGCAGCTTAACAATTTTTTCATTGTAGTAAGGGTGGAGAGGAGAAATATAAGAGAGGAACTTGGTGCAGAGGTATGGATAAACACAAAAGCCTATGCAACAAATCCTAGTAGAATCATGAAAAGATAAAAAAGAAATGAAGCACAAAAATTATGGAGCACATTTTAAGGCTTTCATCTCAATGCCTCACGGGTACAATCTTCTATCACACAACATAGGTAAATATGAAATCTCACAAGTACCATCTTCTATCACATAACATTATTAAATATGTAATTTCACAGATACTATTCATTATCACATAAAATAGGTAAATCTGTAATTTCATAGGTATTGTATGCTACAACATAACATAAGTAAATATGGGATTTAAGAGTGAATCTGAAAGCTACAATTACATAATTTTTGAAGAAGAAAAGCACACAGGAAGTGAAATAAAGAGTAATAACACATACTACATATCCAAAATGCTTGGAATCACCAAAAAAAATTCATTGATCTTTGAGAATGAAATCCATGTCGCAAGGCCCAAACTTGAGAATTATGAAAAATAATTATAGCCACAAGGACAGAAAAATAGAACCCCTGGAACTGGACAATCCAGAGCCTCTAGAATGAAAACATCCAAAATCTTTGAAACAAAAAAGTATAGAACCTCTCAAACCAGAAAATCCAGAACCCTTCTAATGAGTTTTTCCTCCCTCTTTATAGGGAGAGAGTCCAAACAGTAATTCTAAAATATCTTCAAAGTGCTACAACTGTTTGAACTGCCAGTTATCTAAGCATGCAGATGTTCTAGCTATCTTAATGATTACATGTATAACATATTTGGTTATTTTCTTAAAAATGCAAAAAATAACAAAATATGAGAAACATGAGGTGTCATGATCGACACAACAAAATATCTTCACGCTAATTCCTCTGATTTCTTTAGGTGGACTCAAGCTCTTGTAAATGGATTAATGGTGGGCTAATGATCTGGCCAAACCTTTGTTGTGATATTCCTCCCAGAGTTTCCTGTGAATTCTCCTGTCAATTTATTCCTCTAACTGCTTGGATTATGCCCTTTTAGAATTGGACATTATTTTGCGAGGTGTCATTGGGAATGATTTTCACTAACTGGTTACTGAACGAAATTGATAGCTGCCAACACATTCATCCTTTATTATCTCTTTTTTGCAGTATGATGCCTTAATGTATCATAACCCTTATTAAAATAATGTTACGAAATCACAACATTTTGATGCCTTTAGCCCCTTTTCTCTTATCCCTCTTATCGTAATTTCATCATAAAACTGAGTGCCATGACCAATGATTTGGTGCTTGGGTGTTAAACCCTTTGGGCTCCTATCAAGGGATTATTTCCCTTTGTAATCATGCTATGCCCTTGGTTCTTTTGAATTCTTACGACCAAGTACCTCTCCTCTTTGGAGCTCCTCTCATCAGAATTTCATCAATTTGGAATTAAAATAGACTTATGATTCCTCTTTCCTCTGATATTCTCTTTAGCACTTAGGTGCTTAGCCCACTCTATGCCCTTGGTTCTCTAAGTCCTCATAACCAAGCACCAAGAACACATCGGAAGCCCCTCTCATTAGAACTATTTCAAAATTAAATCACACAGGAGTATCCCTATATGGTTCATAGAACTTAGGTGCTAAATCTTCTCTCCACTCTGAGCTCTTTGGACCCCTTAGGACCATTTTCTAGTTGAAATTGAAATCCCTTCTCATCAGAACCTTTTCTAAAATGAAATTTCAAAGGAGTTATGAAAACTCTGACCTCTGATATTCTCGATAATACCTAGGTGCTCCGCCCTCTCTATGCCTTTGGTCGTTTGATTCCTTATGACCAAATTCCACTTAACGTTGGAGCCCCTCCATTGAATCATAGTTTTGTATAAAAAAATTTAAACAGGGGTTATGAAATCTCTTTCCTCTGAAATGTCGACCTCTAAGATGACGTGATGTTGATGTTGTCATCTCCATGTGGTACCTCCTAACTAGTGACATGTGGTGCCTCCTGAGTGGGGACACATGATGCCTCCTGAGTGGTGAACATGGTGCCTAGATTTTCCTCATTAGGCCCCCTGAAAATTTCAAAATTGACTACCACATGTCCACTGTATCAGTACGTCATACTGATGTCATCATCCATGTTTGCTTCTTGGGGGCAATCACTAGCTACCATGTGTCCTATATTGAGGAGAAATAAGGGGTCCTTGGGGTCCTTGGTTTTGCAATAATTTCCTTTGTATTTCCTCTTCTTAGAAACCTTGAAACTTTTCAAAGAATTTTAGCTATTAAGGAGTTACAAAAATTTGATGTTCTGATATCACTTTGCTCTGAGTTCCAACCTTCTGATATCAGGTTCTGATATTCCTAGCCATCTCCAAAATACATTGTTCTAACTACCTGCTTCGATATTCCATTTCTTGCCTTCTTTTAAATAATACGTCGAGGTCTCTTCTATTCTAAACTCTGAAATCTTGAAGTCCTAATATGCTTTCTATCGGTCCTTCCGATATCGGCCCTTGATATTCTGAGTCTATCTTTGATATCCATCATTCCAAAAATTGGCTCCAGATATTTCAAATCTCCTTTTTCAACTCCCTTCTAGATCTCAACCTACGAACTTCAACTCTCCATTTTTATTTGAGCCTTTGAATTTTAGCTCTCTCTATTGGTTTTAGCCATCAATTTTTAGTTTTCCATTTTCGGCTCCCAAAATTTCGGTTCTCCCTTTGATTTCAATCTCTGATTTTCATCTCTCGTTTTTGCCTTTCCCTTTAGTTAACCAAGAATGCACCTGTCCTTCTCTACAACAGGGATGAAAAATAGGACCATTTGATAGAAATATAAGATGGTATGACAAGTGAAAATAGCAAGAATGAATGGCTCTAATAATTAAGCAAGAGAGTCTTCCAATGCAAAGAATCCTAAAGAAAAGATAACCGCACAAAAGAGGGTAGAAAAAAAGGAAGATGCAAAGAAAGAAAAGGAGAAGAAATTAGAAGAATATCTCATGTTAAATAAATAGAGAGAGAAAAGTGAAAAGGAGGAGGCAAAAAAAGGGACATAGGTAGAAAGAGAAAGGCTAGAAAAGGAGGAAGAAGAAAATAAAAGGCAAAAAGAAGAGTGTCATGAAAGAGAATTGGTGGAAAAGAAGCCCTCGAATAAGCAAGAATGGAAAAAGAATTGGGACAATAAGGAAAAATGTGGGAAGTGATGGACCATGGTTTTCCTAGCATGGATATTGATCTGACAACCTCATATTCCACACCATTGATGGGAGGCCATTTTCTGATTGGTGAGATGGGGATTACTTTAAGCAATGAAAATCGGGTTATGAACTTGTAAAATTCTACTTTGACAAGGATACTAATTGGATTTTCCAGAAGAGGAGGAAATATTTGGCCTAGGAACTAGAAAATACCATCTCAATGACCATGGAAAGAAATACAGTGTCTAACACTTTAGATAATCCATTGCCCATATCCTTAGCTGAGATTTCCTCTTCCTTGGCAAGAGAAAATAATATTGAGCATTTGATGGAAAAGGTAAAAGAATAAGATAGAAGCTTGAATAAATCCCACCAAGAAATCGAAGGTTTGTGAAAATAAAACCATGTTTATAGACTTCAAGCTCTTACAATAAATATTATCATATTGTAGCATTGGAAATATATAAATCACTTGAGGACATCATGAATAAAATATACCAAGAACTTAGGAAACTCCAAAGGTTTTTTTTTATATCCATTTCAAGTCAAAATATAGCTAAAGATAAAAGTATGCAACTGAAAGACACGTTTTCACCCATCGATCTAAAGCATGCGTGGAGTACGGAATACCCTGATTCTCTATAGATATTGTCGATAAAAGATGAGCTTAGTTGGGAAAGAGATAGGGCTGCAATAAAAATCACCATCCAAGAATAAGAAAATATTGAAAATGATGTGTTATGAACCTTAAAGACCTATCAACAACATCACCTTATGATGGAGACACTATAAAATCTCATGGGTTAGTCTCCATGAGAGCCCAAGAAGAGGTGAGATCTTAGAAGGATATTGAAGGTGAAATACATTCAATGATCCTTGCAAGACAACTAGCATTAATGGAAAATAATACAAAACTGACCAAAGAAGCATTGTAACCACATCTGATAGCTCTCACTAAATTTCCTACCATGCTCACTGTATTATTTCGCGAGGTCCAGATTGACTTGATGACAATAGTACCAAATGCACATGAATACGAAGTCATCAATGAAGGCTTAATTTTGAGAAACATTATATCCATTGCAACATTTTCTAATGCTTGGCACACTCATGTGACCCAAGAATTACAAGTCCAAGTGCAAGCCTTGTCAATTTTGGGTTTGGGCTCAAGTTAGATGTTTATTTTATTCAAAATTCTATTTTATGAATTTAATGTAATTATGTAAAATTAAAATGAAATTAGAAATTAAAGTGAATTATAAATTAGAGATCAAGTTAGATTAAAAGTCGCCTCACTTTTGTACAAATATATCCCTTTAAGAAGGAGAATGGGATCTTATTTTTTCAACTCTTTGAGGATTTTTGAAAGGGAAAAGCTTGTAATCACCTTGGGGACTAGTTTTTAGCTTTATGCATTCCCACTATTGGGATTTTTTAAGACACAATTTTTCATTAAATGCTCCTCTATAATATTTAGAAGCCCGAAGGGCCATGGAAAGGACTATATTATCATGTGTTATTGGCTGCTGTAAAACTTTTCTTTATTATTGTTCATTAATATATGATTGATGTATATTTGTGGCAAGTTAATGAATTATTTTATTAGTTGTAAACTCTTATCATTCTAAGAATCTATAATTGATATTTTCATATGTTTGTGTTGGTTGTTTAGGGTTTAGGGTTTCACAATTATTAAGAACTATACTTTTAGTTGTCATGTATCTTAATTACATATTGCTATCACTCTTTATTTGAAATACATGTTTATCATAAATCTAGTATAACATTCCTTGTACAAATTCATTTAAAGTATTCTCATTAAATATGATTTTACTTTGATTCCATCAAGGACTTAACTTAGGTTTCCCTTCCATATATCATTCATTAAATTTAACATTCACAAAAGCATAAGATGGTAGCAAGGCTAAAAAAATAGATGGGACTCTCATCCCAAATGACTTGAAGCCTACTTAGGGCCTCATACTAGAGAGATCCCCTTAAGACTGTAAGTGGCGCATTGAATGATGTCAACATCTAGGTAGATGATTTTTATATAAAATGAATACACCACAGTTACATAATTAATAAAAACAAATTATATCCCTTAACTTGAATTTTATGTGAAAATAATTTGCTTGTGTGTGTCTATATATATATATATATATATTATTTTTAAGATTTTTAACTTTGAAATATTTATAAAGATAAAAATAAAATTAATGTTGGAGTACACTTGGATGAAAGAGATGAGGTTGCTAATTCATGATGTACATTAATTACTTAGTATTAAGTACTAGGCATCTAATCTGAATGATTAGATTTATTATGAATTATGGAATTGGCCAATTTATGACTTCCCTAAAGGATAGGATGTTGCTTTCATGAGTGGGAAGTAAAGCTCATAAATGAGCTAGTAACTGCCTACACCTATTTGTGAGGTGTAGGTAGTTACTAACAACCAAATGAATGGTAGATGGGTAAGGGAAAAAAATTACTTTTTCCTTTTTCTTATGAAAAAATCACGTAAACTTGGAGAGTTGGTGAGAAGAAAGTAAAAAGGCAAAAAATGGTAAACAATTTGCATATCAGTACTTAGGGGTATATATTCTAAAATAAGTATCAAGGAAGCAAGTAGTTGAGTTGAGTACTCTATTATTAATTTTCTAGACAATCTCTTCAAGTTAGTGTTCTTTACCCTCTAAACTTCTTAGAAAAGTATCCGATACTATTATTTTTTTCTAAATATTTTTGTATAGTTCATTTTGATGATAAAAACAAGATGAAAAGATTGATTTCAGAATATGTATATATTATTAATGAATGCTTAATTGACCTAGAGATAAAATATAGTCTCAAAAATGAAGTGTTTGGAATCTCATGAAACTAGTGTCAATTTGTAGTGTTCATTGTCTTGATTCCTTACAATACTTGAGTCATCTCAATCTAATGTCATATGAAGAAGTTATGGCATTTTGAAGTTTTTGACCAATAACTAAATAGTCAATAATAGGGTTGATTGGGTTGTTGATTGGGCATTCCATACAGCTAACATCATCAGTTGACTATGCAGGGTTATATGACAATGAACCAATCTAATCTTGACACGTGCCAGGTTTGTATAGGTTGCAAGTGGCTCATTTGGATTGGTCGGTTTGGTTTGAGGTGGCCCAATTGGAGGGCACCATATCGCCCTCTATAGTTGGATAAATTCTTTATAATGGGCCCATGGGCCTTACCAGGGTTCAACCCCTTGACTAACCACAATACAAATCCACGCTCCACCATTGTGCCACACCATTGGTTCTTAATACATATGGTGGGAAATTTATATCTAAAGAGATATGGTCAATTGTTTGGGAGGAGTGTAGGGTAGTCAGCCCCAACCGCATGTCACATCAAACACTCATATTACCATGGTGCAAGAAGAGTAGAGAGGGTGGGGACATGGCCCAACCCTGGTGCTTTTGACTGGGTGAAAATATTTGGTGCGAGGAGCAGACACTTGGTCCTGCCCCGAGTTCCATTGGCACACATAGGACCATAACCGCCGATGGAAGTTAAGCAGAGGGGGTAGTGGATAGGTCCAAGCCCCTGTGTCATTAATAACCACATGACCACAACAGGAGCTACCGTGGTGGGGGTGGGCAATTGGCCTCGACCGGCCATATCGTGACAACACATGAGCATGCCGAGATCGAGAAGAGGGTTAAGCTAGCGGGGGCATTTTTCAGCAGTAATCTTGTTGATGCTAGGAAAAATTATCACTCAATGGACTCTATAAAGGGTAAAAGCATCATGCAGTTAAGAGGTTTTGTGAATTTGCAGGAGAGATAGTAGAGCTTGGCTTCAAGAAGCATATATAACTCAATTTTTAGCCTTTTTGAGCTCAAGAAGAGTCTAGATAGGGGTTTGCAAGTGTTCTACACTCAATGGAATCCTCAATTTTATGATTTGATCATTGTATTATATAATATTTGTAGAATAAATTCCTTTAGTGCTAAAGACAATCAAAGTTATGCAACATTGTGAAGGAATTTTTTAGCATCGAGAGAACCTAGTTAGAGGTTTTCTAGCCTTCTAGTTTCATCTGCAATAGCTGTTACTTGAGTCGAGAATATATTTTAAGTATTTTCTTAATGTGCTCATGAGAGAAGCTCTTTTCAATACTTCTTTGTGGAGTTGTTGTATGATTTTCTACATGGATTTAAGGTGGAATACAAGGAACTATTATGCGAGTGTCCTTTTTTTGTTGACAACCATGACTTACTCTAGGGAGTCATATTTTTGAGTAATAATTCTTTGTAGGAGAAACTAGTAACTCTTGTGTAAAGACATTTTAATGTACTCGTTTGTTGCTGAAATTAATATAACAGTCCTAGTCATTAGAGTAGGTCCCAGAAACGTAGCCGAGGAATGTTGGTTTCTTCTCTTGATGATTATCATCTTGAATTGCATGTGAATTTGTTTCTCTTTTAAGTTCATATGAAAACTTAACTCACCATATTGAAGAGGTTGTGAAACTTATTTTACCTTTAAAGACCCATTTTGTTAACTTGCAAATTTTCAGAGGACAATCAACTTTTATTAGGGAGTGTTGTTCTCCCATTTTTAGATCATTAATAGAATATGTGAAAGTGGCAAAGAAGAAATTAGTTATGTTGAAGTGTAGTTCTTTACATTTGTAATTTAATTTATGTGGATATGTGAAAGTGAGAAGAGTTCTAAGATTGTATATTTACTATTATCAGACTTTTCCTATTGTATATTAGAAGCTTCTGAGAGTAAAAAGATATTAAATTATTTCTAGTCTTGAATGGAAAGAATTGAACATGAAAGAAAAGAATTTAAACATATTTTATTTCTTTTTTTTATAATAAAGGAAACATTAAAGTATATATTATTATATATATATATATATATATATATATATATATATATATACTTATATATATATAGTATATATATATATATATATATTCTAATACGATCTATATTTATATGGGATTCTTACCTGAAAGAGATTAACTATTATGGTATATAGAAAAACATATATATAATGTCTTCTAAATTTATTTATTTATTACTATGTATAAGAGGGTATGTTATAAGTTGTATCAGAGTGCTAGGTTATAGCATTGGACCTTTTCTGGGTCCTAAAATAAAGAAATTATTTTCTTATTCATGATCAGAAAATTAAAGAATTGTTAAGAGAAGTTTGAAGTATGGCTGAAGAATACAATGAGCAGACTTCTATAGGGTGAACTAGTGGTGGTGAGGAACCTGATACAAAAATTGGAATGATAGGAGGTGGAACTGGTAATATAGATAATTAGGAATTTAAAATATTGCAAATACGCATTACTTGAAGGAAGATATGGATAATATAAATGTCGATCAAGAGAGTTTTTCTAAAGATAGGGATGAATAAAAACATATTAATCGCTATTTACTAAGGAAGTTTAAGGAAGATAGATCCAACAAGAAAATAAGAGGATCTCATAAGAAGATATATAGGAGCGAATCCACTAATACAATTGATTCTATGACTTGTAATGAAAGCAAGACCCAAAAGTTTGATGAGGAAAAAGAACAAAAATTGGGACTAGTACTTTTGTGTCCAAAAAGAAGAGGAATACCTCTTAGTTGTAAGGAGAATTAAAAAATATTAGGCCTCCAAATTTTGATGGGGAATATGAAGGAGCATAAGCATGCTTTCTAAATATTTCGAATTATTTTTAGGTTTACAACTATCCAAACAATTTGAAGGCCAGATTGGAAACATACTAGTTAACTGGTAAAGAAACGTTATGGTCAGAGGAAAATAAAGCTATGAAAAGAATCAAAAGTTAAATTCTAACATGGAAACTCTTTAAAAAGGAATTTAAGATGAAATATCTATCTGAAAGGTATTTTGATGAGAAGATGAGAGACTTCCATAAGTTAAGATTGGGAAAGTCCAACATGGATGAATTTATAAACAAGTTTTATGAGTTTGTTGAGATATCTACCTTATTTGGAGGAAAAGGAAAAAATAAAAAGGTTCATTAGTTTTTTTCCTTTCTCATATAGGGAG
Organism: Pinus taeda; assembly: GCA_000404065.3. NCBI lineage: Eukaryota > Viridiplantae > Streptophyta > Pinopsida > Pinales > Pinaceae > Pinus > Pinus taeda. Next base: position 64,747 of record APFE031648756.1, on the reverse strand, counting down.
AGGATTGAGTATGATAATCCAAATACCATGGATGAGACTGTAAGGAAGGGAATTTTTTTTTTTAATTAAACCGAAATAAAGGTGAAATTATAAGGGTTAGATGGAAAAGAAAAGTAGCAGAAAAAAAGGTTTAAGAAAACTACCTTTTCAAGCACCTTCAAAACTAATCGAGGAGGGAATTACAGCAGGAGTTTGAGCCAACAAAAATATTCAGGATAGAAAGGTGGAGCAGATGTGGAGCAAGAAAGAGGAACTTTGTAGGAACAGTCAGGCCACCAATCAAATGATGGGATTGTAGTGAGAACCATTTGTGGAGAGATTTTCCACAAAACTCAGTATATAAAAGAGAAACAATAAATAACCTTCAAGAAGCCTTTATAGTCAATAATTTCTTGCAATATTCCAAGGGCCAATGCAACATTAGATGAAAGAGAAGTAGACCACCAGTCCACTATGGTTGATGTCCAAGGTAAAATTTCAGAGAAAAATATTTTAGTATTCATAGATCCTAGATCTAGTTTAAGTTATATTTCTCCTGCTGCAACAGAAAAATGTGAACTTAAAAAGGAAAAACAAGGTAGGCCCTGGCTAGTACAACTAGCCATGGGAGAAAAAATGAAGGTTACAAAAATAAGAAGAGATTGTTTATTAAAATTGAATGGAATGAGCACTAATTTAAGTCTGAATGTTTTATCTTCGGGGTCATATGATGTTCTTATGGGGATGAATTCATTAGAATCTCACATAGTAATTCCAAATCTCCTAGAAAATTCTTTCACTTGTGTTAATGATAAGGGAGAGGACCGTAAAGTTAAATGAGTGCCAATAACTATTGCTGTGAGGCATATTTATGCCTTACAATTAAATAAATGTGCTCATAAAGGCTTCCAAATGTTTGTAGTCCAAACTGAATATTTATCTAGTAATAAATGGAAAACATCTCTAAAAGACTATACTATTCTGGAGAAATATAAAGATATTTTTCTTGAAGAGATACTAGGACTTCCTCCAAGGATGGAGATAAACTTCATTATTAATATCATTCCTTGAGCAACTCTAGTATCCAAAGCTTTATACATAATGAGTATTCCTGAGTTATTGGAGTTAAAAATTCAGTTGCAAGAGATGTCAGGTAAGAAGTACATAAGGCCCAGTGTGTCTCCTTGGAGTGCACCCATTTTATTAGTTAATAATAAATATGGGAATCTTAGGATTTGTATCAACTATAAGAAACTCAACAAAATGACCATTAAAAACAAATAGCCTTTACCTCAAATTGATGACTTAAGTCCAAGGAGCTTCAATATTCTCGAAAATTGATCTAGGTTTTTGATATCATTAGATTAGCATTAAGTATGAGGATATACATAAAACAACATTCAAAACAATATATGGATATTATGAGTTTGTAGTGCTACCATTTGGACTCACTAATGCACCAACAACTTCCATGTGCCTAATAAATATTGTGTTGATTTATTTCCTTCAAATTATTTTCATTGTATTCATAAATGATATTCTAGTTTATTCAAAAAGTAAATAAGAACATGATCAAAAATTACAAATTGTTCTTCAAACATGTAGAGAGAATGAGCTATATGTTATTTTTATCAAATACTCATTTTACCAAGAATAGATCCAATATTTGGGACATGTAGTGTTTAAAGAAGGGATTTTTGTGGATCCAAAACAAATTTGAACTATTACTGAATGGACAATACCTAAATATGTAGCTAATATCAAGTCATTTATGTGAATTAGAGATTATTATAGAATATTTATATAAGTTTTCTCCAAGTTGGAATATCCAATAACTTCCTTCCAAAAGAAGGGGGAAAAATATGAATGGAGTTAGAAGTGTCAAGATAGTTTTGAATGCTTAAACAGTAGCTAACTACTAGTTCAATCCTTAAACTAGTTGATCCTATTAAGGATTGTGGTATATGTACAGATGCTTGTAAAGAAGGATTGGGAGGTGTTTTAATGCAAGAATATCATGTAATTATTTATGAATCTAGGAGGCTAAATGATAATGAAAAGAAATATGTTGCACATGACCTATACCTAGAAGCTATCATACATGCTCTAAACATTTCAAGACACTATCTGATAGGAAGAAATTTTTAGCTAAACACAGAGAATGTTAGCCCCAAATACAATTTTGACTAGCCCAATTCGAATGTTAGGTAAGCTAGATGACTGACATTCCTAAGTGAATATGATTTATAAATCGTACACATTGAAGAAAAGAAAGAAAAATCAGTGATCCTTTGAGAATAAAATTAAATCGGATCTGCACAACTTCAACCAGTAGTTGTTAGGTAAATTTCCTAAAAAAGATAAAAATAACAACAAATTTTGATGAGGATGACATGCAAATTAAAAGAAAAATATAGAAAATTGAATTGTTAGGCGAAGAGGAAACTGACTTTTTAGTAAATAATCATGATTTGTTGTTGTTCAAATATAGAATTTACTTTCCTAATGACACAAAACTAAAATTATTTGTTTTAGATTAATTGCATAAAAAACCAACATCTAGCCTCCTAGGTAAAAAACATGATAACTTTGTTGAGGAAAGATTTTTATTGGCCTAACATGAAAAAGGAGACAGAGTATGTGGCTAAGTGTTTAGAGTTCCAACATGTGAAGGCTTCCCATCAACACCCAATAATATTATTGCAAACTTTCCCCATTCCAGAATGGAAATGGGAAACCATAGCCATGGATTTTACTATTGTATTGTGAAAGTCTAGGAGGCAACGTGACTCTATCATAGTAGTGGTAGATAAAATTAGCAAATATACACATTTATTCCTGTTAAATTTACCTTTAAATTTATTAATATACCAGAAATATTCATTGAGATTTTTAGAATTCATTCACAAAAATGTGATTTTAGATCGTGATGCCAAATTCACTTCAAATTTTTGGGAGTTATTTCAAGGTATGGGGAAAAATTAAGTTTTATCACAACTTACTATCCTCAAACTAATGGTCAAATAGAAATAACTAATTAGATCTTAGAAGATATGTTAAGAATGTATGTTATGGACAAATCCACTAAGAGGAGAGACTATCTCCACTTAGTTGAAGATAAAAATCAAACTTTGAATTAAAAGAAGGAGTTGCATCTCACAGGTGTGTACATCACGTGGAGACTGCACTCAAACAAGGAGGAGACTCTCTCTCTTGTTTACTCACACTTGATACACGAATGAATATTACATATTAAATACATGACTGAAAAATAGGTAGTTGTAAACAACCTCTTAAATTCTAGGAACTACTCCTAAACTAAGAAGATGCGTTACAACCAGATAACCATTTCTCCATTATTCCTAACTCCCCCCCTTAATGGATAAAGGGTTATTCTGCACACCTAAAATCCCTCTAAATAACTCAAACTTTACTCACCCTAGAGGCTTAGTAAAGATATCAGCTAAATTATCACAAGTATTACAATAATCCACATAGATTTCCTTAGACTGTATCTTTTCTCGTACAAAGTGAAACTGAGTATCAATGTGTTTAGTATTCTTATGGAAAATTGGATTGTATGCAAGCTTTATTGTGCTCTAGTTGTCAGTTTTGATGCTGGTTGCTTCTCTTTGTCCTTCGCCTACATCGCTGAGAAATCTCCTCAACCAGATGGCTTCGCATGTAGCTGCACACAACACCTGGTACTCAGCTTCACATGATGATAATGCTACAGTGCTTTAGTTTCTGCTACTCCACGAGATAACCCCGGATCCAATACTAAATGCATATCCTGTGATGGATCTACGATCATCCAGGTTGCCTACCCAATCTGAATTTGAATAACCTGCTAATGTAACATCAGAAATGTCAGTGTATAAAAGACCATAATTACAAGTACCACTAAGGTACCTCAACACACATTTTGCTGCATTCTAGTGACTGTCAAGTGGTCTGGGCATAAACTGGCTTAACACACTAACAGAGTATGCCAGATCAGGCCTAGTTTTCGTGAGATAGATCAGACTTCCGACTAGCTGTCTATACAAAGTGGCATCCACCTGTTTTGTGCCATCGTCACTGCTTAGCTTGGGGTTCTGTTGCAATGGTGTTGCTGCTATTTTACACTGTTCCATTCTGATTCTTTCCAATAGGGTTCTCGCATACTTTCCTTGGGTTAGAAAAGTTTGACTAGAATCTTTCCACACCTCCAATCCTAGGTAGTAATGAAGATCACCAAGGTCTTTCATTTCAAATACCTGTGACATTTGCTGCTTGATTTCATTGATCAAATTATTTGAATTCCCTGTTATTATCATGTCATCCACATACAAAGAAATCAAAATGATTTGTCTCTGTTTATTTATCTTGGTATACAGGTTTGGATCGTTGAGGCTCCTATGAAAACTATGCTGAATAAAAAATGAATCAATTTTGTCATACCATGACCTGGGTGCTTGTTTCAAACCAAAGTGCCTTATGTAGTTTACACACTAAATGCTCCTGCCCCTTTTTCAGAAAACTAGGAGGCTGTACTAAATATATTTCTTCTTTTAATTCTCCATTCAGAAATGCAGATTTAACATCTAACTGGTGTAGCTTCCATTTATGTTTTGTTGCTAAATAGATTAGCATTCTAATTGTATTAAGTTTAGCTACAGGGGCAAAGGTGTCATCGAAATCAATTCCTTCTTGTTGTGAATAACCCTTTGCTACCAGTCTAGCTTTGAATTTTTCTACACTCCTATCTGCATTTATCTTAGGTTTATACAACCACTTACAACCTATAGGGGTTTTTCCTTCTGGCAACTCAACTAAGTCCCAAGTATGGTTTCCATATATTGATTCCATTTCTTCATGCATTGCAACCCTCCATTCATCTGATTCACTTGCTTCTTCATAGTTTGAGGGTTCTACAATATTTAAAATTTTGGACATTAAAGCATAGTCTCTGAATCTTGCAGATATTCTAGTCTTCCTACCTAATCTTCTAGGTAAAGGACTTACCTCAACTCTATCTAGTTCAACACTCTCTAGGCCTACATCATCACTTATTACACCATCTGCTGCTACTTCTTCCTATTTCTGCTCCTACTCCTGCTCCTGCTCTTCTTCTTCTTCATTGTTCACTTCTATCAGGAATGGAATGTGGCTGTCATTGTTAGAGTCTTCCTTTCCATCTTCTGTCTATTCATGAAAAATGACATCTCTGCTTGCAAACACTTTATGAGTCACATAATAATATAACTTGTATGCCTTATACTATGTGCCATATCCTACAAATATACATTTCAAGGCTTTGGGGTCTAGCTTTTTCCTATCTGCTTTTGGTATATGAGCAAAAGCTTTAGATCTGAATATTCTTAAATGATTGACTGCTGGTTTGAGTCCAAACAATGCTTCAAAGGGGGTTTTTAAGCCTAGACATTTGGTGGGACTCCTATTCTTCGAATAAACAGCAGTATTATTGGCTTCTGCCCAAAGACCATTAGAAATACCCTTACCTTGAAGCATACTTCTCACGCACTCGACAAGGGTCCTGTTCTTGCGTTCTGCTACTCCATTCTGCTGTGGAGTGTGTGGCACTGTGAATTGCTGTATAATCCCATGCTGCTTGTAGAAGTTCATGAACTCACCTAACCTGTATTCTCCCCCTCGATCCGAGTGGAGAATCTTTATCTTCTTTCCTGTTTGGTTCTCTATCATAGATTTGAATTCTTTAAAGTATCGGAAAGCTTGACTCTTTTTGCTTAAAAAATATACCCAAGAGAACCTAGTGCAGTCATCTGTAAACAGTAGAAAGTAGTATGAACCTCCTAAAGACCTACTCTGCATAGGTCCACAAATATCTGTATGCACTAGTTCTAGGATGTCTCTTTCTTTTCTGTTAACATGCAAAGGGAATTCATCTCTATGCATCTTCCCTAATGCACATCCATCACATTCCAATTCGATATTATGTAAAGCAGGAAGACCATCGACCATACCTTTCCTTTTGAGTAAGATGAGATCTTGTAAATTGAGATGTCCAAATCTCTGATGCCAGAGATTTTCACCTGCTGATGTTGCTGCAACCATCACTTGTCATGGCATGCTCCTTGCATTGAGTCTGTACAAATTCCCCACGGGTACTCCTGTTGCAACTGTCTCCAATTGGCTATCCTAAATGACACATCCATTCTTGAAGAATTGTACCTGCATGTCCTGGTCTATTATCATAGAGACAGAGATCAAATTCTTTTTAATTCCTGGAACATATAAAACATTTTTGAGATGTTTGATGTCGCCACTAGGTAGCTTCACAGGAATATCCCCACAACCTTTAATCTCATACCCACTGTCATCTCCTAAGTAAATTTTTTATCCACATGCAGACTCTTCAAGAAACTCAAAACAATTTTTCTTACCGGTCATATGTGAGGATGCGCCAGAATCGACATACCAAATATTATCCTCATCTCCTTTTGATGCTGAAAGTGCACAGTCGATTGTTAATAATCGAAGATCATGGTTGTGGTCATCCTCTTCTCCAGAAAAACACCCCTGATGTTTCCTCTATTTTCCTTTTCTTTCATCCACCTGCCTCTTATAGCATTCTTTAATATGGTGGCCAGGCTTCCCACAGTAAAAACATCTCTTAACATAATTATCAGTCATACCTCTGAATGATTTCTTTTGAAAAGAGTTGGCCCCTTTCTGTTGCTGCTGCTACGGTTGTTGATGCTGATGTTGGTGCTGGTGCTGCTTTCCTCTATATTGTCACCTCTTCGCCATCAGAGCTAAGTCATTGCTCTGAGTTTTCAGAATATGTCTTCGTTCATCCTCCTGGAGCAGAATCGTTGTCAGGTCATCAAACGAGGGAGCTTTCTCTCTCGCTGACAAGCCTGAGATGAATGTATGATATTCATCGGTCATTCTGTTCGATGCAAGTGTAACCAGATCTGAATCTGATACCTTCTCTCCAATGGCTCCCAATTTTTCTCTCAGATCCTTGACTCTGGCCATGAATCCGCCAACGGATTCATTCTCATCCATCTTTAATGCAAACAATTTTCCCTTGAGTTCCAGAACACGATTTGTGTTCTGTGTCTCGTATAGATTCTTGATTGTGGTCCATATATCCACGACCGACTTGCAATATCTGATATGGGGGATAATGTTGTCCTTGACAGACATCTTCAGTATGAATTTCGCCTTTTTTTCTCTCTTATCCCAATCTTGTTCTTGGGCCGGTGTTCCAATTCTCTGCTCATTTCGCAAGACGATTAACCGCGCATTCACACTCTCCAGCAAAGTTTGCATTTTGAACTTCCAGCTAGAGAAGTTTGTTCCATCGAGCTTGTTAGACTTGTGGAGGTATGATTCCAAAATGTTGTTCATTTTCACCCAATTGAACACTCCAATCGGCCACCACCGGGCAAGTCTGATCTGCTGCCAATGAGCAAATTAGGAACTTCACTGTGCCACCACTGGGCAAGTCCGATCTGCTGCCACTGAGTAGATCACAGACTTCACTGTGTCACCACTGGGAAAAACTGATCTACTACCACCGAACAGATCAACAAACAAGCTCCAACACGCCACCACCAGGCAAAGGTGATCTGCTTCCACCGAACAGATTGAGAAGTTGCACTGTGCCATCACCGGCCAAAAAAAAAAGAGATTGATCTGCTTCCACTGAACAGATCACAGAGCTCTGATTCGCCACCACTGGGCAAGTCCGATCTACTACTACCAAGCGGATCACGGAACCTCAATTCGCCACCACCGAGCAGATCCGATCTGCTACCTTCGAGCTGGTCAAGGATCCTCAATTCGCCACCACCAGGCAAATCAAATCTGCTGCCACCGAGCAGAATCTCCACATGCCACCACCGGGCAACTCCTGATATGCAACAAAAAATTGCAGATTTCTAGAGAGAAAGAGGTTGGCTCTATGGCGCTCTGAACAGCTACAAATCCGCGCCAATTGCAGAAAAAGACAAATTCACGATGTGCACGAAAATGGGCAGGCTTAATAGGCACGGTTCGGTGCCAATTCAGTTGTTTCTTTTCTGGCTCGCTTTTCAGGCTCAAACTAGAGGCAATTGGCTCATCTTTCTGCTAAAAACTAGTGCCAATGACCAATTGGCTCGTCTATTTGCTAAAAAAGAGCGCCAATCCACTTCTGCATTCCCGAGCACACATTAAGTCTGATCCAACCCTTCCTTTGGCTCAAAGATGATCAGTCATCTGAGACCCTTCCCTCCAGGTGTTGCTGCGGTTCCGCCTGATCACACAGATAGATTTACATGCACTCCTTACAACTACAGATGTGCAACTAATGATACATCCTCAAAAAAAAAAATTAAGGCTACCTCTACCCTAAGCTCTGATACCAAGATAAAAATCAAACTTTGAATTAAAAGGAGTTGCAGCTCACAGGTGTGTACATCACCTAGAAACTGCACTCAAACAAGGAGGAGACTCTCTCTCTCTCATTTACTCACACTTGATACACGAATGAATATTACATATTAAATACATGACCGAAAAATAGGTAGTTGTAAACAACCTCCTAAATTCTAGGAACTACTCCTAAACTAAGAAGATGCGTTACAACCACATAACCATTTCTCCATTATTTCTAACTATTGAGCTTTCCTATAATAATGGGTATAAAAATTATTTAAGGATGAGTCGCTTTTAGGAAATATATGGAAGAAGATGAAAAGTACATCTAAGCTGGCACCATCTTGAATATCAATTGGTATTAGTGTGAGATATGCTAAAGGAGATGGAAGAAGTGGTTAAATAGGTCAAGAGAAATTAAAAAATAACCCAATATTGACAAAGGCATTATGTTGATTTGAAAAGAGTTTAAAAGGAATTCAATTTGGGAGATCATGTATACTTAAAAGTGAAACCAAATAAAATCAAAATTAGACTTCATAAGTGTGCCAAGCTATCACCTAGATATTGTGTACCTTTCAAAGTATTAGCCAGAATTGGCCTAGATTCTTATTTTCTCACCCTTCTAGCAAACATAAAATTTCACAATGTATTTCATGTATACCAACTCATATAATTGATTGGAATGTTGTACATGTGGAACTAGAGGGAGAGTTTATGGTAAAACAAATACGTATTCTAGACCAGAGGGTAGTGACGTTCCAGAATAGAAGCATAGCTCCAATAAAATTTCAATGGAAGCATTTCAATCCATAAGAGGTGACCTGAGAGTTTGGGGATGCTTTTATAGAAGCATATCCATCCCTATTCAGTAAGATAGAATTAATTCCAGAAAGTTAGATCAGACACCAAGAAAATGGTAATTTCAAGCGAGGCAAGATGTGATATCACATGACTTGAAGTTTATGTGAAATAATTTGTTTATATATATATATATATGTTTTTCCTTTTTTATGTTTAACTTTAAAAATACTTATGAAGAACTTACCTATCAATATTTTTATTACTAATAAAAAAATTATTGTAAATTTGTAGTTAAGATGTTGATCTAATAAATAAAGAGGTCCAAAAAATTAATGTTGGAGTACACTTGGGTGAAGGAGGTGAGGCTAAAAGTTGATGATATACACTAATTACCTAGTATTAAGTCTTATGCATATAATTTGAATGATTATATTTATGATGAATTATGGAATTTTTCAATTTATGACTTCCTTAAAGGACTAGATGTTGTCATTGTGAGGGGGAAGTAAAACTCATAAATGAAATAGTAACTACTCACCACTTAGTGGGGTGGAGTTAGTTATTGACTACCAAATGAGTGGTAGATAGGTAAGGGGAAAAAATTATTTTTGTATTCTTACTAAGAAAAACTCACACAAACTTAGATCTCTCGTAAGAAGCAAGTAAAAAGGACAAAAAACAATAAATAATTTGTAAACTTGTTCTTGGAGGGATACATTTTGGAAGAAGTATCAAGGTTGTGAGGAGTTGAGTACTCTATTATTAATTTTCTAAGTAATCATTTTATTTTGATCTTCTTTACCCTCTAAACTTTTAGGAAAAGTAAATAATATTGTTATGTTGTGCAATTCATTTTGATGATAAAATTAAGATGAAAAGAATTGTTTCAAAATATCTAGATATTCTTAATGAATGCTTAATAGACTAAGAAATTATTAAAGTTGAAGTGCAGAATTATGTGGTTGTGTGAAATTTCTAAGAGTTCTAATATTGTATATTAACTATTAAAAGACTTTTCATATGGTATATTAGAAACTTAAGACAGTAAAAAAATATTCAAATACTTGTAGCCCTCAATGGAAAGTATTAAACAAAAAAGGAAAGAATTTAAACATAGTTTATGTTCTTTATTTTTATAATGAAGGAAATCTTTAAGTAATAGGATATATATATATAGTATAGAAACACACACACAGATAAAACTAAATATGGGAACACTATTGTTTTTAACAATGTTAGAGTTGAAATAAAAACCATTATTTGCCAAATATGATCATTTCAAAGCTGGTTATTTCAACTTTGAAGGAATGTTGCACCCATAAATTCTAATTAAATACAAAGAAGCATTAAACCTGTAGATAAAATAAGTAATAACATAACAAGAGCCAAAATTATTGAAACCAGTAACAACAACTACAACAACTATGCAAGTACATAAGGAGAATTATTTTTCAATTGAAAATGTATACAGGGTAAAGTTATTAAATCGAAAAGCTACTATGTAATAGCTTGGGTAAAAATAATTGACCCTAGTATATTTAGTTAAAAATACACTCAAAAAGCCCACGGGGTGTATCTCAATTGGTGATCATCTTATTATGAAGTAATATGTAAAGCGTGAGATTCAAAGTTCAAATCCCCATGGATTATACCAACAAAAACAAATATATTTAGGGAAAATGTCATGATTAAGAGTACATATGTGAGTACATATGTGGGCGTAGAGCCCTCAAATTACATTCTTTCAAAATGGAAGTGTGAATCAATAATTACACTTAAGATTTATATAAACAATAATAATCATAGTGGATCCATGAACATAGGGGCTAGGTACAAGTAGATAAGAATCCAAACATTCTTCCAAAATGGAAGTGTAAATCAATAATTACACTTAAGATTTATATAAACAATAATAATCATAGTGGATCCATGAACATAGGAGCTAGGTACAAGTAGATAAGAATCAATTACATTCTTCGAAAATGGAAGTCTAAATCAATAATTACGCTTAAGATTTATATAAACAATAATAATCGTGGTGGATTCATGAACATGGGAGCTAGGTACAAGTAGGTAAGAATCCAAACATTCTTGCAAAATGGAAGTGTAAATCAATAATTACACTTAAGATTTATATAAACAATAATAATCATAGTGGATCCATGAACATAGGAGCTAGGTACAAGTAGATAAGAATCAGTTACATTCTTCCAAAATGGAATTGTAAATCAATAATTACACTTAAAATTTATATAAACAATAATAATAGTAGTGGATCCATGAACATAGGAGCTAAGTACAAGTAGATAAGAATCCAAGGGCGCAGTAGCATCCGACCTCATAAAAGTAACAGAATGTCCTACCAACCATAGAAGTAACCCGAAAATGGAAACCACCCAAAAATGAAAACATTAAGAGGAAAAGAAGTCCAATCAGTGTACTGAAGAATTACGTGTAGAGACACAATGAAACAAAGAGGTAATTAAGATTTAATTTATGAAAAAAAAAAAAAAAAAAAAAAAATGATGATATAGAAAAATAAGTATTAGGGGATTGCCTCATAACTACCTTGAGAAGAGCTCATACCCCGCAATCTTCAAAAATAATTGCAAGGGGGCAAGTGATTTAGTATAGGAATGAGATACTTTTTAATTCAAAAAAATATTGACATACAAAGAGGAAATTTAACAATTCTCTGTAACAAATAAAACAAAAATAAAACAAGTGCCACAACAATGGAAGAAGTCCTTACCGAGAAGGGACTCAACCACGCCTAAAAAAATCATGTCTAATTGGGAAAGCTTTAGAATAGTTTGGACTCTCTTGAGATGTGAAAAGATCAATTTAGTATTGAGATGTGAAAAGATCAATTTAGTATTATTTTTGTTCAGCTTATTTTCAAGTCGTTTTTCAATTATTTCTGCTACATAACTGAGCCACTGAAAATACTTTTTAAGAAATATAAATGACTTAGGTAATGTTTGTCATTTTACCTTTCGGGCAATTGCCTTTGGTTTCATATTCAAGATTGAATTTCATTTTAATTTTATTTTGTTGTTGTTATAATGCAAAATATAATTAAAAGTTAAATTTTATAATTAAAATGAAATAGTTGTTTTTTATATTTTTATGTTAAATTGCATATTCTGATTCCCAACCAGGACTGGGTTAGTTAGTAAGGGTATTATTTTATGAGACATATAAAAAGCTTCCGTTGTTGGTTACAGCAGAGACACGAGAATTGTTGTATCCATGAGTTGACTAAACGGATGTAGGAATTAAAAAACTTAACATTTGTCATTCAAATACTGAAATGTGTGAATCCACCTCTGAAGCCGGATCAAGAAAACAGGGCAACAATTTACAGGCATCATCATAAGAATCGAGGCCTTACCCATATTAAAAAAAAATGAGTTTTGTCAAACCATAATTTCTGGACAACCACTTGTACTAGCAGGAAATTTTGAAAGCTATATAAAGTAATTAATCAATTATTATTTTATAACATCTAGACAACTACTCGTACTATATGCAAGAAATTTTCAAAAGCCTTGTATATAAGATAATTAATCAATTCTTATATTATATGTTAATTTAGTTAACTAAATAGGAATAACAACTAGTGTTTAGTAGCTAAACATGTGCACCCACATATTGCCATTTGTCTATAATGCTATAAGCATGGCATGCACGTCAAATTTTAGAAAATTTTAAGTGTTGTTTAGCCATGAAGAATTAACTTGGGGTTACTCAATTAATTGCTTCACCCACAAAATTAATAGGGTATATTGGGAAAAATCATGGTGTGATTGCAAGTTTGTATGTGTACCAAGAAACTATAAGTAGATGCTTTCAATTTTAGGGAGCTTTGTTTCATATTTGAGTATTTTGTTCAGGCTATTCCTATTTCTCCTCCTTACTAGCCCACTAATTTTACATCTTGTAAGAAGACCACATCTGTACAGAAAAGTTGCTATACACCTTGCATGAATGTCTTGTGACTGGAAGCCGCAACGCTACAAGAGAAGAGGAGGAGAGAATATAAAGACAGAATGCATGAAGGGAAAAAAAAATAAAAATTAAAGGGCGATATTTCTCAATGCACAAAACAAAGCCTATAAATCCTTTGTTAAATTGTGGTTTTTTGTTCTAGAGAGTGGTGGGTGAAAGGTAAGGTCCTCTTTATTCTTATTTCACAGCCAATTAATTGCAATTGAACAAAACCTGTGAACGCAAATGGCTTATTAATTTTTGTTGGCATAAATAACAGAAAGGAGAAAAAATTGCATATTGTTCAATTTCAAAACAAGATTCTTAATGCTGAATTTGCATATTGTTCAATTTCAAAACAAGATTCTTAATGACCAGCATTCTACTCTCGTATTTGATCCAAATATAATTAAATTCCAATATACCCACTCCACAAACCCTTGAGAAAAACACACTTAGATACCTATAATAGCATATGTGAATCAAATTAGTCTTGCAGGTTTTTATCTATCAAATTAATGGAGAGATAAGTGTATCTCTATCATTACTGAAGAAAGACCCTTTTCAGGCTTAGTGTCATTTGACATGGATACTGGAAATAATTTTTTATGTTAAATTTATAAAATATGCATTGTAGCCAAGTATGATATCACTAACAACATGTGCATTAAAATGCAGGATAATAGATATATATGATACAATTGATGTTCTTCACAACCTGTTGTAAGCATATTTATACAACACCAGGGATATTTTGTATGCAATATGCACATTTTATAAATAATCTCTGATAAATGCTATGATGTATATGTGTACTCATAATAAATAATAAAAATGATATGAGTTGATATTAAATTATATTAGTTTTATAGTAAAGCATTATATGCTTAAGCCATAATCAAATCCAATGGAATTCCAATTTATTGATATAGATCATAAAGAAAGAATAATCAAGCATATCAAATTTGGAAGACAACTACTGATAAGTGAGAGAACTCTATTGCACTAGATGGTTAGTATCCATTAGCAATGGGATTGCATGAGGTACACAATTTAGGACGATGATTCATACAGAATTTTAATATGAAATCTCAACCAATACCAAACACTGTAGTAATGCATAACTCTGAATATTTTCATCCTAGAAACAAAGCAATTGGGAATTTGTAACTGTTTTCATAAGGTGAAGGGAACCTGGTTTAAACATGGGAGGATAATAATTTATTTGTTATCATACAAGAAGTCCTAAACCAAGGTAGCTCTAATAGAACTAATGTAGATTTACATAGAGACGATAATTGTAAATGTGAAAAAATTAAATATTTCACAATTATGCACGCTGTCTCTACCATTAGTAGTATTGAACATAAACAAATTTTGGACAAGATACCTAACAATTGTGTAGGTTCTCTCTATAGTTGATATTGTAGAAGATTAACAGTTGTGCAGGTTCTCTTTGCAATTGGTATTGTTGAATTACTAGTAGGTCTCCTAGTATGGGCATTGTCTCATTTACCAGCACCTCTCCTAGTATGGGCATCTACACTGTAGTAGAATGGTTAGAGCATGTGCTTGTTTGTCTCCTTTGTCTAGATGTTTCGACTGTAGAGTAAAGCTACTATGAAGTGAAGACATGCAAAAAACACAAGTGTTGAGGTGGAAGGTCTTGCAAGTGTTGAGGTGGTAAGAACCAAGAAGGTGTTGAGGCCATACCTCGCGTAGGTAGATGCCTCAAAGTTAATTTTCATAACTTTATGTATAAAAAAAAATGGCACATTAAATGTTTCAAATTAACAATTAGCATTAGTTCATGTATATAAATGTTTTAAACTCAATTCCCTAGTTATTTTAACTGTTAATAAAAATAATAAAAATCATACATTCTTGCAAGCAATAAAAGGTCCAAACAAAAAATGTAAATAAAAATTTTATTTAATAAAAATTTTTATTAAAACCTTGGTTAAAACATTGAATACATTGTTCGTTAAACCTAAATTAAATTTGCACACCAAATACCCTAAATAAAACAACCAACAAAAATTATACCTTCAAACCAATAATTAGTATATGCAAGTAAAATACTCATGGGTATAGAAACTCACGACACTTATCCAAGTAAGATTTACACCGATAAACGTTCTATATTTTGTTGAAAACCCATATAAGGTTAGCGTTTCTAATAACTAAAATCCCAGAATCACACAAAAATATTCATAAATTAAAACAAGTGAAACCTACGTATATATTCCTTAACTTCGAAACAAAAAATAAAAAACACTCTACAAAATTGAGTGGATTTGTAACTACACGAATTACATAAAAGAAATTAAGCATTTTGGTTTAAAAATCATGGAAACGTGAATATACATAATCTTTCATAGAAGAAGATAGCTTTGGGTTGTATATATGAACAGAAAATCGATGTATTGAAGTCACCGAGCTACTTTACACTACCAAATGATGAAGGATTCACACAAACCGAAAACCAAAAACCAAATATGAACGAGTCAAATTATTTCCTACAGATCCAAATGGTAGAAAAATTAGATACACGGTCATATAATGACATGCTTTGCAAGATACAATTACAAATGAAGACTACAAATATAAATCCTAGCACATAAATTTGAATAGATAGGAACTCACCTTGTAAGTGAAAACCAATTCTAGCACATAAATTTGAATAGATAGGAACTCACCTTGTAAGTGAAAACCATGGATTTATTAGAGAGTGCATTCTAGATGTATAAGTCGGGAACTATAAACACTTAAAGGCGGAAAAGTTTGATAATAGAATTGTGCATCAAGTAACACAACCAATGGTTAATTTTGAGAAGAAAGTTGAAATACAAAAAAATATAAATTCAAGCACATAAATTTGAATACATAGGAACTCATTTTGTAAGCGAAAATAATGGATTTATTAGAGAGTGCATTCCAGATGCGTAAGTCGGTAACTAGAAGCAGTTAGAGGGGAAAAGTTTGATAATAGAGTTGTGCACCAAGTAACATAACCAATGGTTAGTTCTAGGAAGAAAGTTGAAATACAAAGCTTGTGGAGCCATGTGAGTATATACTTGAAAATGAGAGAATTATTTGGCAAAAATGATGAAGATAGTTATCTTGTTTTTTGGGAAATTTTAGGGGTGAAATTTGGTAAATGGGTTATTTTTTGAACATTTTGTGAAAAAATATTAGCTAATTTAATTAAAAATTTCCCTGTTTTTTCTATATATGATTAAATTGATGATATTTACCAAAAATTTACCATTTTGAATAATAAATTATATATTTTCTATAGAATATTTACTTACATTCTATGCTTATGATTTTTCAAACAAGAATTAGTCACGTATAAGAAAAAGATTAAATCTTTAAAAAATACTCTAAAAGTTTTCACAATAACCCTAAATATTATAACTTAATTATTATAAACTATTATTAAATCTAGATAAACCACCACCACCACCAAATATATTAGGGTTTGAATCTATCACAATGGCACAATAATCGACCAACATGTACAGGAGATACTAGGGTTTGAATCTATCACCGTGGCATAATAATCGACCAACATATGGAAGAGATTGAAACATGTTGAAGGATCATAAAGGATTTAGTTAATGTTAAGAAAATATACCACATACATCCGAAGAATAACGTTTAAAACATATTACATAATCGTTAAGGTCTAAAAACTTATGCTAAATAAAATGTCGTTGATTAATATTTCGAAAAAGAGTCGTGAATATGTTTGCAAACCAAGGTATAAAGTAGAGAAAAAGAAAAACACACTTTTTAATAGAAATTGCAAACATATATATATAGAGAATAAAATTAGTATGAGCATGTAATAGGTTAAACGAGACGTGGAGTTAAACAAATACAATATCCATTCGTAGTTTTGGGTAACTAGATTTATATACCGTTGTATCCAGTAATTAACATTTGATCGATAGACCATATCAAAATAACATTTATAATAAATATCACCAAAATACAGAGAAGAAACATACAATGTAACAATAGTAACCAAGAGCTAGATTTTATCAATTACATAAGGAAATAAGTTTCCTTACGAAATTAATATAGATGCATGTGGTGATTGTTCTCTGTGAGCGTAAAAGAGATTAATGCTATAGGGAATTAACTAATTAAGATATTTAATAGAAGATTTTTTAAAAATAGAAACTCAAATAAATTATAATGTCTTTTCCGGAACAAAACAAAAATGAGTCTGTATAACAAGGTATATTATAAAACTAACAATAAGATGATATGTTGATCTCTAGAGAAGCTATATATGCATGCATATATATCTTTCAATAATACATACAACTATTTACAATATGATTATTTAAAAAATGTAGGGAAACATTTATAATAATTAAGGGGATTTTTTTAGAAGCTACTTACATTGCTTCAAATAATGTAGGCGTATGCACTCTTGATTGACATTATTTTGGGAAAAGAAACCAAGTTCAAGGCAGTGATAGTCTTTTGGAATTACATAGTAGTTAACATATTAATGATAGTAAAACTATACTATTGGATAGAAAACTCATAGAAGTCATTATCCAAATCAAAGTACAGACAAGCTTTATCACTAAATCTTCATATTACCATGTGAAGCATGACTTGAATCTTGTGGTAGGCCTCCAAGATAGTAAGGCCACTAAACTAAGTACTAGTGACCATACAAAAAAATGTTGGGTATTGTGTTCACATTATTCCATACGACCAATATGGTATGTGTTGGGTAATTTAATTGTCCTTAAATTAATTAATTAATTGTCAATCAAGGTTCATGTACTTATGAGATGTATGTGCACCATATATGCTAGGAATTCTATCTTGAAACCAAATTGATCTAAGTGTGGATAAATATTAAATGAAATTAAAGAGTTTTCACACACATGTTCTTTTCATTAAAGCTACATCCAAACCAAACGCCAAACTGAAATCAAAATTAATCTAGAACTTAAAACCTCAACCTATTCTGATTGTGAAATTGAAAGTCTAACTATAATTGAAAAATTGGAAGTCTATCCATAATTACAAAAGGGAAATATTAATGCTAAATTGCAGAAAAGAAATTGTAACAATATAAAAAAAAGGAAATTAACTCTATTACAGAAAAGGAAACTTAACTCTAATTGCAGAAAATGAATCTTAACTCTAATTGCATAAAGAAATGATAATGTCAACTTATTGCAAAAGAAAAGTAAATTAAAAAAAAAAACTTTTAACTTCAAGTGATTACTAATGTGTGTTAATAGCGAAAAAAATCTCTTCATTTTCCATGATTTTAACTCAGTCATAAAACATGATTTCTTGAACGAAATGCATGGTATAAATAAAACTTTTTGGTATTTTTCATTTATGAGTATTGTAGAAACAAAACAACAAATGATAAAAAACACACAACTGAAGTGTAACTATTCTAATTGAAAGAAAGAAAACTGCATGAAATTGAAAATTGAAAGCAAAAAGATTATCTATCAATGTAATAAAAAAAAACTAACAAAAACTAACTATCTTTACAACTCTCGAAGGGGCCCTCCTATGAGCGTAAGTATGTCACTAATCAAAGAATACTCAATGAAGCATTGAAGAGAAACGTAATATATTATTCCACATAGGTTTTCTTAAATAGAGTTTGCAAACACTAAAATGAAACAATGATAAACTTAATTATGTTTTTGGTTTCTCCTTACGAATTTCACACATATCTTCATCAAACTAAATTAAGAGTCTTATATCCATAGAAATTGAAACTATTCTTGCATCTAAGAGGTAGATTTAAATTGAAACTTTATCTCCTCATGGTTTGCTACTAGAAGAGAAAATTACGAGGGATCCTTCTTAAACATTGCTTCTCAACTGAACAAGTCTTCTCCACATTTTCTTGATTTCTCCATGATCTTTTGTTGATCTTCACTTGGTTGTTGCTTCGTCTTAACCTGAGTTTGAATTTAGGTTTGACTCTTAAATCTTGTGATCTCTATAACTTTCCAAATCATGTTGATAGGTGGACATCCACGTGCAAAACATCTGTCGTCTACACGTACCTTTCATTTCCTCATTTGTGCATTAAAACATTTACAAACATGGAGATGGCCGCAAAATCCAATATTAGCTACGGAATGATCAAAATTATGTGGTTGTAGAGATGTTTTCATTATAATTCACAAAGAAACAATAGATTCTAAAACACTGATTATTAATACCTTTCTTATTCTTGTGTAAATTTGATATGGCCTTGATTAGGTTGAAACTACTACAAAATGGTCATAAAAAGATAAAGGAGAGGGAAAGAGGATAGTAAAAAATAAAACAATTTCAAACTTCAGCATTCCCCCACACCAAATGTCTTTCATGTCCTCATGCACCAAAAATCAAAATTGGTTCTTTTCTTATTCAATGTATATGATTTTAGAAGCTTGTGCAAGTACATCCAGATTAGTTCTTTCCTCTCGCTTTTTAATACTTAAAATTTCCATTGGTATCTTCATCGGAATTTTGCCCTACAATCCTCTGATTTTGTTTTTAAGGAATTTATTATTTGTTTTCAACTTCTTGTTTTTCTTGTACCAATAGCAGAGACACACAAGTACGTTAACATTATAAGTCCTTAATATTTTATTTTGTACCTTTACTACTTCTTGTTCCTGTGTAAGATGCTTATTAAGAATTTTGAGTTCATATATGTCTTGTTTCAGAGCATCCTCAAGTCTATGGTCTGTGTTATGCAACCAACTCACAAATAGATAGACAAACGACTTAAAAAGTATCCTTGTTGAGGAGGAAACCTCTTTTAAATTACATAAATGAACAATTCTTGAATGATTCAAATGACAAAACCTCCTTTCTATACGTTCACGGTGTTGTACTCACCAACATTCAAGGGATCTACCTAATATGAAGTCCTAACTAGACCTCAAAATGTTTGGAGTAGGAGTCCCAACAGTTGGTGGTGGTAGTGTAATTCCTTGACCATGGTAACACATAGAGCTATGTATAATAAATTTGGGTGAGAGCAAGTGTGTGACCCCGTGGAGAGTCAAGTGTGATGCATGAAGGTGATAACATACAAAGGGGAAAAGGAAATGTGTGCCTTAGATGCCTGTAATAGTACGCAGCTTGCAAGGAACACATGAGCGGAATGACATCACAAGCTAAAATGCATAATAGACCACAAATTAAAGTGATGATTTAATCTAACAACATCCATTCAACAAGATTTTTACAATTTTATACAAAGTAGTTCATGAGAAAATTCTTAAGTTAAACAACATACATTGCTAAAGAAACCAGAATAGTCCAACTACATTAAAAACATATACATGAAAACATGTTGTCTCTAATATTATTATTATAAGTGAAATTTACATTCTACATACACCATTGATGACCACTAGCCCCAATAGTGGAACATTACAGTCAAGAACACCTGCTCCTCCAAAGAAGCATACTCACTCTACACTATGGAGGATCCAAGGCTCTTCACAATACTCCCAAGCCTTTTCTAAGCCTAAGCTTATCCAAAGGCTTGGCTCCCAAAAGCCTTTTCTATGAGTTTTGAGGTTCTATTTTTAGCAAAGGGTAGGGTAACCCTTGGCATTCCCCTTTGTGACTCTTTGACTACCCTCATGACTCTTCAACTTATTTACAAGTAACTCATCACATAACATGATGATCTTTCACATTCCAATAATGAGACTTGGAATTTCACTTAAAACATATTTCCAAATAATATTACATTTTCCACATGTACCCATGTGAGACAAAATAGGCTAGAGACAACCTAACAAGACAAAACACTATGATTCTGAGAAAGACCAACTCGACAACCTCCACTTGGTGCTTCTTGGTCACATATTGATGCCAATATTGGTATCGCATGATGTGTCCCCAAACTGTTTGATGATGTGTTTCTAAAAGCGGACTCTTGCCTCCATGGAATCTGGGTATACAGTCTTGGAACCTATATCCAACTCATTATGAAGCATGTGCAGCATGGTGTTGACCTTGACAGGACCACTGATGTACTTTTACATTTTGTGTGCGATTAACTCCAAGTCTTCCCAGGTGGCCTCTTGCCTTAGCTGCTCCATATAATCATCGATCTCTAGCTATACTTGGTTCTTGTGTCTAGTATCGGTGAGGGGACCCATTGATTGGAGCCTCTTCTTTCTCATAATGACATCCAAACTGTTGTACAACCACGCATATAAGGCATGTATGCTACTGATAAATCAGGCGAGGTTCTCGTCGTTCTAAATCACCTTCTAGACCTTCTCTTTCTCCATCACTGCTCGTGGCTTCATCTTCTTTACTAAGTGGAGTGGAGCCCCTTTGTACCTTATCCGAGTTGACACAACTTCCGGATTTAACCAAGATATTTTGCTTCCATGATGTAATTATAATTCCATTTTATAAGAGCCTAAATGAACATATATGCATGCTCAAGCAAATGGAAACATAATGACGATCAACACATCATAAACAAGAGACATTGATAATGGATTTCATCCAGTGTGGACTACTTCATTGGGCCTGGTGTCAAGATGTTGTTGGTCGCTTCATTCAGTGCTAGAAATGGTGAAGATGTACATGGACTATGTTTTATGTCATACAAGAACATGTGCCCTCTACATGAGTGGCAAAGTCTCTCCACGAGATGTTCCGCTACAGGAACTATCACTCACAATAGAAC
Organism: Pinus taeda; assembly: GCA_000404065.3. Taxonomy (NCBI): domain Eukaryota; kingdom Viridiplantae; phylum Streptophyta; class Pinopsida; order Pinales; family Pinaceae; genus Pinus; species Pinus taeda. The sequence continues at coordinate 42,864 of APFE031648756.1, read as the reverse complement.
TCCTATCAACATGACATAATCTTACACATGGTGACAATGAGTATCCTACCATCATGCCATCAAAGAGATCTCAACCAAAACACCCATGGTGTTAATGAGTATCCCACCATCAAGGCAACAAGGGATCTCAATCAAAACATACATAACAATCCATGATGAAAACATCTCACATGAAATAGACACAAATATTCTGCATCATACAACAAGAAGGAATTAAAACAACATATCACATCTCAGAGAAAATTATTAAAGAAGTACATGACAACAACACTTCATATACGACAACTCTAATACTTCCTTAAGAATAGAATACTTAGCTGCTAAATCTGAATGCACCATCAAAATCGTGGCATTGAATGGCATAGAATCGATTTTCCATGCTTTGAAATCTAATGTTGTTGCTCCAATCCAGAAAATGGTTGTAAAATAGAAGGCTCAGTTGCAAAAACTAATTGCACCACTGAATTTGTGTCATCAAGAGGTGTAAAATTGACTATCCATTTTCTAAATTCTGACACCAACAAAATCTCGGCCTGTAGGAATATTTTAGATTCCCTCGTTATTCTCTAAGGATTACCTACTCTGGATTGACTGGAGATCTGCAACTCAAATCAGAAAACTGATCTCACCATTGAGATCCTTTCAAAATTCATAGAAGAATGAGTATAAAGATGGCTACATTATAGATCTGGGAAATTTCAACATCCAAGGAATCTAGAAGATTCTCCTCTATTGTAAATCTAAAAACCTATTGCTCAAAAGGTGAATCTAACCTCGCCATTGCATTCCTTATGAAAATTTGAGAAAAATGACTATAAACTTGATTACATTCTAATCAAATGAAATTTTACCTCCAAAGGAATCTTCAGCATCAAGAAAATATTCTTTGTAAGATTCGTGTCGAAAGGTGTGCCATCAATATGCACCTGGAACTATGTCATGGTTCCCTCTAGGCATCGTTCCACTTGGCTCTCTGTTCCACCACTTCCATAAATTCCCTCAGTTTCATTCCTCCCCCCATCGAATGGTTTTGAAGGGTTTTTATATAATTATGGGTAGCGGATTTAACAATGATGTCGTTGTGGCATGTTGGTGGCAAAGGAGTTTAGGAGGGCTGAGGTTGCAGTCTCAAATACCACCCCTCTGAAATTGGTAGACTTTTTTATGTCGCACTATATATATATATATTAATCACACACATATAAATATATATAATAATAGTATAGTATAGTAGATAAAGTATATATAAATAAATAGTATAATAGTAATATAGTAGTATAGTAGTATATATGTAAAACATATAATATATAGGTGTATAAATATGTTATATATATATACATATATATGTTATATATATATATAATAATATAATACAGTAATAATATATACATGATACATATATATTATTATATATATATAAATATAAGTATAATATATAAATATATATTGTAATAATATATATAATATAGATCATTGTTTGTTTTTAATTTTGATTGTTATAATCATTTGTGGTGATGTGGGCGCCCAAGCGATGGGTCGGTTGTTTCGGTTAGACAAGTTCAAACCTCACTACCCATGGATTATATGACACTCGGTGTTGAGGGGGCTACTTCCGCAGGCGGGCAGCCCACCCGACATGGTTGCGGTTGGTTGAGGGATGGCGGGGTTTGACTACCTGCCACCTTGTGGTTTGGTTGGAAGTTGGAGGGTTCGGCAAGGTCATGGCTACCAGCCTATATTGAAAAATAAAAAGTTCTTTAAACATATGATTTGGGGGGTGGCTAGGGTCATTGCCCACCACCTCATTTTTTTAAATTTTTTTATTAAAAACATTGATGATTTTTAATTTTAACACAAATAAGGGTCATTGGGAATTTTAAAGAGGCAACAATTTCGCCCGTTTTCAAGAGCTAGGTTTTCATGCCTTGATTTCGGTCAAATTGTAGGACACTTAAAACTGGTCCACTGCCTGACTTTGAGTGGCTCTATCTCTTGCATACGAGCTCAGATGAGTGTCATTCACACCATTGGAAGCATGACAACAAGCACTTCGATCTGGTGCTAGTTTTGGAGCAATATGACCACTTTTAATTTTGACCATTTCTAAGCCCCCTTGGGTTTCTATATGTGTCTGGAACCACCTAGATCAATCCTCCCCACTGAGGAGCTTTTGGTCCTCTAAAAGCATGAAAAATAATCTGCAACTTCTTTGTACATTGTCTACACCACAAGTGTCTGATAAGTCACCCTTCCTTCTCCTTCACCTTTGTCCTTCGGAGCCATAAGCGATGAGTTGACACCTGCATCCCCTGCAAACCTATAGTACAATTCTGCAAATTACATGCTTAATTTACATGAACAACTAATGACTCAAGCACCCCATACTTTCCACAAGTTTATAACACATACTCAGTGGTTAAGTTTACATCAAAGTGGAAACAATACCCCAGCTATCAAAACAAGGCCAAAATATCATTATTTCTTAACAAGTGATGGAAAACACATAGTCACTTTTACATTTTAAATTGCAATAAATGATTTACACAAAGACAACCATGACAAGCTAACATATCTAGAAACCATTTTTCACTTATCAATGTGAATGGATCATCCCCCTATGGTGGTTTTGCTTGTCAAATGACTTTGTCAATTGGTTCATGCACCCACACTTTGTCTTTAAGGTGTTGCTTTGGATGAAGCCTCCAACATGTGGCTCTTTGATGGCCATCTCTGTTGCAATGAATGCAATAAGTCTTCTTCCTCTAGATCGTCTTACCCTACTTCTTTCTCTATTGTGGAGAAGGCATTTTACACCTCATCCTCTTTCATGCTGCCATTCTCTTCCAACACTAATCAAATACATGGTTATGTAAACCACAAAAAGTATATGTTTTTCGATGCCATGATTTATGTCCATAATTAACAACATGATTGTAATCGAAATAAACATTTGAATATTGAGACTTATTATACCTTTCCTTTCTGTCTGAGGTGTAATTATGGTGATGAGAGCTTGCCTCATCTCCTTTCCTGTAATGGGCACTGCCATGGGATGATGGTGATGTGTTCCCATCATTCTCTTTCCTCGATGATTTCAATAATATCATGGATGCATCTGACACCTTTGAGCTCTCTCCTTCGATGTATCCCAAGCCTGTAAATCAATGTCTTTTCACAACCTCCTATTGCTAAGTTATGCCTCGGCTATTAACACCAAGTTCTTCTTCTTTCTTGTACCTCATCCTAGTAAGGAGCCTCAAGTTTGTCCTTGTAATTGGTATCTCCACATTTCCAACAAAAATTATACTATGTGAAGATAATAATGAAGGTAAATCAACATCTTTTACCTCCATGGTAGACTTGGAAGGAAATGTTGAGGGTTTCTCATCATCTGTTGTTGGTGGTCCACTGGTTGTCTTGGTGCATTCCTCAACTTCCTTCTCAACATACCCAAGTGCTACTTGATAGGTTAATTCCTTTACTTTGATGGGGTTGACAATGCCTTGGCCATTAATGCCCAAGCCTTTTCCTTTAGACACCTTTCTGTTCAGTAGTTTGGAGCCATCCTGTGATATGATTTTGAAAAATAGCAAAATCATCATCAGGAAACATACATGAAGTCGAAAAAATAATTTTTACCTCATAGGGGTCACGTTGTAGGTTTTCCAAGGCATCATCCTTATCTTGCAGCTGTCATAGCAACCTTTGTTTCTCCTCTTTCTCTTCTCGTAGAAGCATCTTCAATTCAACGTTATCTGCTTGAAGACTCTGGTTGATGTGCTTTAGTTCTTCCAGGGCCTCTCCTGTGGCTCGCAACTGAAGCTGCAATCATTGCTTTTCCTATGTCTCTTTTTGTAGAGCTTCATACATTATGTCCATATTTTTGGACACTTTGAGCATGGCCTCATAAATCTCTTTCTCATCCTCCATTGCTTCACATCCCATTATTCACACTCGCAATTCACATCCACGTAAAGATCTCTCTCATACATAACTTGATCCGAGTTGACTTAAATTTTGGATTTAACCAACATATTTTTCTTCCATGATGTAATTACAATTCCATTTTATAAGAGAAGAAATGAACATATATGCATTCTTAAAAAAATGGAAACATAGTGGCGATCAACACATCATAAATAAGAGACATTCATAACGGAGTTCGTCCAGTGTGGACTACATCTCTGGGCTCGGTGTCAATATGGTGTTAGCTGCTTCATTCAATGATGGAGATGGTGAAGATGTACATGGACTATGTTTTATGTCCTACAAGGACATGTGCCATCTACATGAGTGACAAAGTCTCTCCTTGAGACGTTCCGCTACAGGAACTATCACTCACAATAGACCATCTATCAACATGACATAATCTTACACATGGTGACAATGAGTATACCTCCATCATGGCATCAAAGGGATCTCAGCCAAAACACCCATGGTGACAATGAGTAT